>JABCPU010000060.1:0-238533 GCA_016800925.1 Suillus spraguei | reverse complement strand
CGGCAAGCTCACACTCGTCGCAGGCTAGCAGCCGTCTTCAAAGAGAGCTGGAGGAAAGTCCCTGATCTCGTTGCCTCAGGTTTGGATGATGATTTACTTGTCGAAGAGGACGATGGACCATCTCTTGATGAGCCGCCTTGCGAAAACGTTGACGACGCATGAGATAGGTAGTATGTACAATAATGAAGTTACGAAAATTTGAACCATGTGCCTTAGAGCTTCTGTGGGGTATGCGAAGTTACAAAAATATGAATCGTGTGCCTTAGAACTTCTGTGGGGTATGTTCTGGTGCTTGAGGAGATCTGATACTCAGATGCAGATCACTCGATTGCTGATACAGGTCCGGACGGACTCAGATGAGATCACTCGATCACCAGATTGCTGATAGATATAGGACGGATAGCTATACATGAGGGATATATACTCACTGCGCTAGGACAAGGATGGAGAATCACTGTGGATAGCTATACATGGGGGATATATACTCTAGTGGATGACTATACTAAAGTATGTATCGCAATTAATGGATTGTTAGCCATTTGGATGTATCGTTCTGCCATAATGTAGTGGACTTGCAGCATGTATCAGTGAAGTCAATATCACTAAGGCCTCGCGAGTGGTAAGCTCACCCCACAGCATTGTATACGCCAACATACCCATCCAATTCCATACAACGTACATAATCCAGCCTGACGAATCCCGTTAGTGATCAGCCTCGGGTAATACACACTCTAAACAGACTCACATCTGTGGCAGATAATGTGGTAGTCATTAGTGAACCAAAAAAGTTAGTAAAGGACTATACTCACTCCTATAAGGCGCCTCGGTTAGTTGGAAGGGAATAGAGGCATCTGTACAGAAGACTTACGGTATCTGTTAGTGGGATGGTCGGAATACTGACTGTATACCGTTGGTCAGAAGAAGCAAAGACATGGAATGTGCTAGGGAAACAGACTCAGCATGTATAAACTGATTATGAGAGATAGATGATTAGCACAGCGCCGATTATTTAACCTTCCTAACGTACACAGCATATAAGATTCCAATGTAGCGCACCTAGGATACCATCAAGTCAGCACGACATGAAAACCATGACAGGGAAGCTACATACACTGAGATACAGAACTGTCATCAGGGACCAGTGTTGCCTCTGAAATTAAGTGTACTTTGATGTATGTCCTTCTGACATGAGACTCTACTTACCCAAATAAATTCGACCTATAAAAACCATTTTTAGCAAGTTGGTTGCTCTAGCCATAGTATTGACATACCTCTTGTCCGAATGTAAGTGCTGAAAATACTTATAGGACATCAGCCATTCTTTAATCTTATCATGCTCACCCCAATCATACGTGACTCCAACGGAAGCGACAACTGTGGAACAACAGTCAAGGTCAGGTCAAGACATCAGCGTCAACATCCGACTGCTCTCTACGAACCTACAAAATAGCTGGAAAAACGATATATATTGATGGATGGCCACCAACTGGGATCATTTGACACTACTATGGTCATGTCGGTACTAGAGAATGGGAGTGTAGGTGAGAAGTGCTAGTGAACTTGGTAGACGGCATGACGATGACATATATACCACCACCCAGCTTGGATTACCAAAATGAGCTCGAGGGATAGCCAATTGATGATCGAATAGTATGATGTCTATTCCTGAAGGCAAGTTTTTGTACCGGCGGAGCACTTGAATCCCGTCAAAGATAGGAGGCAAATTGTGCCCACGTGCCAAGGCCAGACCAACAATAGATCCGCACGAAGCAAACAAAAAAATCTATCACTGCTCCGAGTCCTCGTCCCTAGGCCTGGGCCATCTGTCGCTTTATGAGCTCTTTCTCGCTCTCCATCTCAGTTATCCAGCCCATCTGGGACATAATTCTGAGACAATTTCTATAGGAATTCCCTACATCATGGGTGGTGTTTTCGTATTGTCATGTAAAGTTGTCAACAATGATGAGTGCGGAATCTTCGATTGGCTGTGCTGATAGGGCGTTGGTTTGCACAGCCAGGGTAAGCATATACACACCTTCTCTCCTTCCGTTTCGGTTACAGGTAAGTGTGGAACATCGCGTCCAACTTGCGGCGTGCGGTTTGAACGTTGAGTCTTGACCCGGTTGACATGGACACTAGATTCATCAATCGTCACAGCCTGGTTCATAGTAATCCAATTAATTGATTGATGTGGGGTGAATATAGTACCATCCTTCGACTACGAGAGAGACGAAGACAGGGTCTTACAGGCGTCGTCCTTGCAACCACCTAAATTGCGCTATGAAAGATTGATGATCGTGTTCTTGATCTGAGTACCGGTCAGCTAAATTTTAACTGTGCAGTGCCACTCTGAATCAGTCTTTGATGCAAACGCAATGCTCGTGCAGTCGATGTATCTTGTACGCTGTCAGGATGGGAGGTGCCGGTGTACGTAGGGACTAAAGAATAGTTGTGTAGGGTTAAACGGAATAATAATTATAGTATATACACCGGCGTGTGTGCAGTGCAGTGATGTGTACCCGCGTATTTCGCACCAAAACCTTCTCCATAGGCCCGTCCATTTCCAAAAGCATTTCATATCGAGTGAGTACGGAGAGGCGTTTTAAATCCCCAAAATATCGTGGAAAGAACAGCTGGATGCCATAGCAATGATTGGAATCAGAGGGATGTTCGAACTCTGCCTGCGCCATCTGATCTCAAGGGGTAGAATGATGATGAATGATGCCCAGTGAACGACGTGTCTTCTCCGATTCCATCGACGAAATCCGTGTACTCTGAAACTCCAATTGATCGAACAGGTGTGGTGAGCATGAAAACTCGCATGTATTTGCACAGGTAGGATGACTTGACTTCAGTGAGGCATACTCTCCTGCTCCGTTAACGACAGGGTCTTGGGCGGCGAAGTTCTACCTGCAAGGACGCGGGAAGATCCGTGGCACTTGGAGTGAGTGCGGAGAGGCAGTTTGAATCCGCGCAATGCCGAAGGAGGCAATCATTGCCCCCATCATGATCTCAGTTACAGCAACAGAATGATTCGAAGATCGATGCATCGATGAAGGATCGGTAATTGCATGCGCATGCGAGCGTAGAAGGGATTCCAGTGGAGCCGCACATGGCGTCGACACGAAAATTGCAAATCGCTCCGTCCTTACAATATGTTGGGTTTGCACCAAATTCTGTCGCATTATGATGGTTTAGCAGAAGCTTGTTCGGCTATGCTTCGCGTTCTGGAGGAGCCATCTGTTGTGAGGTTCGGAGTCTGCCGCAGCGTCCGAGGTCCTGGTCGACATCTAAACTTCGTCTATCGAGTCTGACAGATTGCTCGGACTCCCAATTAGTAGTACTGCTATGCAACACCAAACGCCGAGGCATCTGTCAGCATATCAAAAAGGGAAAATTCATCTGCATGGTGTTGACACTGACGTCCGATCGGCGATAACCCTCACCTTGGGTTACAGTGGAACACTCACCTCTGATTCAATGGGAACAAAGTAGATCAGACGTAGTAGACTTGATGGTACGTCCCTTGTCATGAATATTTCTTATTTTCACAATCACTCGACATGTTTATCTAGCCTTGATATTGCCTCAGGCTACTTTTTGTATCCAACTTCAATTTATTGTCGTGCCCACACCATACGGTGCTGTCAATGACTCCATACGTCTGCGTCATGTTGATTTGCCGTGAGCATCATTATCAAAGCATCGCCAGATTGAATCACTTTGAGATGTGGAAACCACTTAGCAATGTCAAATTGATGGAGTTCATGGTGGAATTGTGAATGTCGGCGATCAACAAGTGCTCTGGATGGTGTCGAAACAAAAATATGTGACTTGCAACTTTGTGACTCACCCAAGCTCACTATGCCAAGTGCCGCACTCGAAGAAGAACTTCTCCTCATAGATGACCCAGAAATTTACGATGCCGAAGAGAATAAGGTGTGCACTGCAGACGATGATCTATACCGCGCATGCGTCTATTGCTAATTATTTGTAGATAGATCAATGCTGCCGTCGTGGAATCCTCAATTAAGGTGGGTGCATCATTTGCCTTGTGGGTATACATACGCTAACGGATGCTCAGCGTAGAAATCGCGACATCAAAAACGAGATGGTGTTCAAAAGTAATCCCGGATTCATCTTTCATCTTTCACGGCTCGTGCGGTTTCGAAACGGATTCCGAGGCAGAATTCGAGGATGTGAAAAAAATTATTTCAGAACGTGCAAATGAAATTGGAAGAGCGAGTCCATGCTGTTTGGAGAGTAGCTCCCTTCTGATCGGGCGTTCCGCCCTTGTGGATTGCCGTCAGGTGTTGCGTACCAATGGATCGAACGTTCCGGCGGTCGGGTGTTGCAGACCTTCTGAAGGATGGTTGTTTCGCCGGCATTTGCTCTCCCTAAGATAAGAACTCGGAAGCGCTCGATTCTTTCTCTGAGGTCCTGGGCACCAGTGGTTGCCATCGGGAGGTCTTGATGTGCGTCCTGAAGTAAAGGTGATATGGTTTATTCAATCTGTGGACGCCGTACTGTGGATACTGTATGAGACCACGGCGAGATAGTGGCTCCCATGCTGGAGGTTCGCTCTACAAGAAAAGACTGTCGCTCCCGCATTGTTGAATAATATTAGACATCGTGTGGACGATAGAATTCGACTTGTTAAACACTTTGCAAAATAGGATATCGGGATGTATACATACTCACGAGATTCTATACTATCTCTATCCTACCCTTTACGATTTCCCATGGACAGCGTCACGCCAGAGGCAGGTGCGCCTCTCCCTCTGCGTACTACCAATGCCTCTTGCGGCCTCTTTGCCTCGAAGTCCCATGTAGCGAACATTTGTGCGTCGGGTAATGTAAATGTTGGAGGTTCGTTGCTGCGTCCATTGGCTGTACCCTCATCTTTACCTTTCCCGCCGGAAGGCGCCCCTGATCCAGACGAGTTCCAAGGGGCACTGATACCGGTGCCATAATAGAGTTTCTGGTTGCCTCGCTGTAATACGGGTGGATGCGCGAGACGCGTGGTGCGTGCGAGCACTGAGGGCTATGTCATTATAAGTAGCTGGAGACACGAGAGGGGTGTGCGAATCGATGACCTACAGGTAAAATCTGACGCGCAAGGTCTGGTAAGCGCGAAGATTGCTGAGACACAAGAAACACAGGTTTGTCTGCGGAAAAAACAGGGCGGGGTGGCGCAGAGGGAAATATAGGTTTGTTATTCAATTCTTTGTCATCTTTTCCTGCACGTATGTCGTCCAGGGTCGACTGCAGGACAGGGTAGGAGGGGCTGATGGCTGCGACACGAGGTGGGCAGGGTACGACGTTGGCATATAGCGTATCTGGAGGGTTCCACCGTGGATTATTTTGCACTTGTGACAGGAGTGTCGTCGCAACTTTGTGTTTTAAGGGGTTTGGTGGGCCGGGAGGGGGAACAGGGTGCGTAAGGATATGGTGGTATGCTTGGAGGAGCGCTGGTGCTGTTTGAGGGGTTGAAAGGTGAGGTGGCTGTTTTCTGGAGAGGGAGCTGACTGGTGGGCGCGAGGGGAGGTGCCACTCTGGCGTGCTAGCTAGGACAGAATCTGAGTAGTTGACCTGTGTCACGTAGTCAGAAACGGTGTTGGAGGTGATGTGCTGTGGGATGAGTGAGGGCGGCTTTTCAAGCTTCACAGTGTGAGGCGTTGGCGTTGGAGATACGGTTCGCGGACGCGATGTGTCATCTGGGAGGGGAGGGAGGAAATCTGGGGTAGTTGAGCGGTCAAATAAACCATCGTAGTCGTCAAGGTCGTCCAACAAAGGTTGCGGGTCGAGAAAGGCTATCTCATCGTCTTCATGTCCCTCCTGTAGATAACCTGTAGTTACAACTGTGTTTAAAAAACGACGAATAGGAGAATTTGTGAGATATACCTCTGAATTCTAAGAGATCATCGAGTCTCCTGGCACTGCTGCTCGCATACCTCCCCAAGTCCTTCCCTTCGGAGATACAATACTCGTCTAATTCTTCCAGGTTTACACCCAAGTCTTCTAACGAGCTCAACACATCCCATACTGATATTCGTGAGCGTCCTGAAAGTTCGGCGTAGTTACCACAGACAGAGGATAGTAGAACAAGATAACGAGAAATGAGGCTGGCAAGAACGACAGATGCCTGTGACGATGACCTCGAGAAATTGTGGGCATGTAGAATCTTCAGGATGACTGAGTCGAGGATAGTCGCCGCTGCAGCTTGAGATGCCATGTCCGTGCGTGTCACCGCGTGATCAAGCTAAGGGGTGGTTGTATGTCTATGTTGACATGCACTCCGAATCTGGGGCTGATCAGTAAGTTCAAGGGCCACCGTCCCACCACTGCATACTACGTTCAAGGAACTCTTACGGTTAGTCTTCTCAGAGTTAAAATTTACTATTGCAACATTTATTCATCCACTCGGCTCCAACCCAAGCGGCCGGCGCCGTGTTGGATGGTACGACCGACATCAAAAATAGTTCATATCCATGGTTCACAATTTTCTGATTGGCATACTATAGTTAAATGGTGCTAGTCAAATGAATTGCAAGTGAGTCACTCCTATGCAAATGGTTGCCTGGGTGAAAGTATTATACAAATTTGCAATGTGATAAGACTAAATATTGGAGCTCTCAGGCTGGAGTGCTCTCCACGGCTTCTTTTGATGGTCTAGTGCTGTATGACATGCATAACTTAGGACCGTAACTGTCACATGCATGCCAGCCAGCATCGTTTCGTATCTGGTACAGGTGACACATCGATTAGCAGGAGGTGCTCAAAAAGTTACTGGTAGGTTGCTTAAAAATCAACCCTCCGCTTGAATGTGCTGCAATTTACGATGAGTTTTCTCCAGTCCTTCTTTGAGCTCGTCCCTTTGCAACAATAACCTGCGCATTCCTGACAAGACGGAACTGGTTCTTAGTGTTGCGGTTTGCCTTGCTGTAGTGAGAGTAATATTTTGCGTTTACCGTACTAAATCAAAGAGTGGCCTTCCTCCACCTTTGCCTCCCAGTTGGAGACTTCAAAGGAATGTACAAGTAAGTGTCTCTTTTGACTCATTGATTTTTGCATGTTGATTGTGTCCTATCTCCGATAAGACCATTCCTCGCCATAGCGGGATGGATTGAGGAGTGATTACCATTCGATCAAAATTTAAACGCTCGTTATAATTGGTCGTTACAAAGTCGGTCTTTTTACGTTGCATTGTCATATCCCGGCTCAATAACATTTCATTTCAGGCCACCTTAGAAATTATGGAGGATCAGAGCAAGTTGCTAACTGATCGTCCTGTCCTGATTGCTGCTGGAGAAATTTTAAGCGGCGGAATGAGTATTGCTTATGCACCCTTCGGGACTCGGTTTCGCAACATGCGTAGGTTAGTAATCTGCAATACCCCCCCTACATATCTTACCTTTCGACGTGATTCAGAGCACTTCATTCTCATCTCCAACCTAAAGCAGCTGAGGCCTATCAGCCACTGCAGATGTCACACGCTAAGGACATAATTCTTGGTGTTCTGGATGATCCACAAAACTTACTGCATCATGTAATAACGTAAGTTCTATCGTCTAAGATAGTAGCAGTACTTTTTTCACGAGTTATGCTGCAACAACAATCATGAAAGTTGCATATGGGAAGAATGTGTCCACGTCCGCGACTGATCCCGAAGTCATTGAGACACTTCGAACCACCCAGGTAGCTATCAAAATCCTGCGCCCTGGTATTTACCTGGTGGACTCGATCTCGTGGCTTAAATACCTTCCTTGGTATGCCAGAGACTTGCAATTGGAGTTTGAAAAGAAGAAGAAACTTCACATCGGTCATTTGGAACGCGTGAAAGAGCAAATGGTATACATTTCCCTTTCAATTCTCACTTCATGACTGAGGGAGCAAGCTGAAGTTCAAGCCGAGCTCGATGCAGTTGTTGGAAGGCACCGAGGTAGCCTGATTGATTTCCGTATTGCAGTGCTATGAACTCAATAGTTTCCGCACTGAAGTGCCGACCTTTTCTGACCAAGAGTCCCTTCCTCACCTGCAAGCATTTGTCTCTGAGGCTTTGAGATGGAGACCTGTGGTTGCCGGTGGTAGGCATCTCCGTTTTTATTTTGTACCTGGGTGTCGCAGCATTTATCTACAGCATTGGCTCACCGAACAACCAAAGGTGATTTGGGCAAGTGATCTTTGAACAACCAGTCGCACATACGATGATCTAGCCCATTAGGAAAACTATTGTATTCCAGCAGGAACTACGGTATACGGCGATCATTGGTAAGCATTATGCTTCAAGAAATCAAGGATCTAACGGTCACTACCTTAGGTCTATTTCTGGGATCCAGATGCCTATCCGGACCCTTATGCGTTCAAGCCTCAACGCTGGATTAATGAAAGAGGTGACCTGAGGGACAATTTAAAAATCTTTGTCTTCGGCTTTGGTCGGCGGTCAGTACTGTTCCCCAGCCTCCGATTTTCGAATGACATTCCTTTCAGCGTATGCCCTGGACAACATATCGCAAACAGGTATAGTTTTCTTGTATGCACGTGGTCTTCCGATTTCGGAC
The DNA here is from genome assembly GCA_016800925.1 of Suillus spraguei. NCBI lineage: Eukaryota > Fungi > Basidiomycota > Agaricomycetes > Boletales > Suillaceae > Suillus > Suillus spraguei. Next base: position 229,972 of record JABCPU010000060.1, on the reverse strand, counting down.
TCATTTCGGTTGGTATAGATCGGTGTTTATAGCCACCATCCTTACTCTTTGGGCCTACAAGCTCACTTTGGATCCTACGAAGCCATTAGATGACATGGCATTTATGGATGCAATGCCAGATGTCCTGCCATGTACATTTGATTTTGAGAAGAGGATTCCGGAAACGGAGCTCAGGAGAATGATGCAGCATTATCCTGAGGTTATATGAGAAACTTTCATGCCTAGATGGGTTAGGGAAAACTTGGAAGTTTCCAACGAATCTTCCTGGACTCGCAATATGTTTCACATTTACCTTCCAAGCCCATTCTGAATTGTTCATTACGTGGTTCCTATAATCCCATTCTATCGTGTCTTCTCATCAGATATAGCTTGTGATAATCCACTAATACGGGGACATCATTTCGTAGACCTTGGTGCTGCTACTCGCGATTCTTCTGCTGCTCGTCAATTACTCTGCTAATCTTGTATGGTTCACACATCAGTTTCGGCCGCCTCTCTTTCTCGTTTACACAGGCTGCAGAGAGTTCCTTCTCGAAATATAGGTGGGTATCAAAATACACCAACCACCAGTCTTTTGGCTGTTTGTTACTCATTTTCAGAGCTGGGAGTGGGTAGGACACAGCTTGAGGACTTGATGTTGTGTTGATGTGATATGATATGATCTACGCACTGCACAGTATCTACAGTGATTTCCAGACACTCTGCAAAGAGATGGGAGCCACCTTGTATTCAGCCATCGCTAGATCACCGCCACTGACGGTAGGAGCTGATAGGGTTCACACGGTTTGCTGTTGGCCTACACATCGGCGGTTTCGGAGTTTTTCACTATGCAAGATTTGTTTCAAAATGTGAATGATAAATTTGGCATTCTTACTATACATTTTGATGCGGTGAAAATACAAGATTGAGAAGAGCGGGAAAATCCTGGACGAAATTCTACATTTCATACACCATTTTGACACATGAAAAGAAAGTAATTTAACCAACAACGAGATTTGAATCAAAATGATCAAACATTTTGATTCGAATCTTGCATGGAGTAAAACTCCTTTCAAACTGGCAAAATGTGTTTTTAATGTTTTAATTTCAAATTTTCCTGAAATTTCACCCCATGCAATATTTGAATCAAAATGTTCGATCATTTTGATTCAAATCTCGCTGTTGGTTATAGCTGTTTGCATATATAATGACAGTTACCAAAAATAAATAAAAAGTTTGCGTCATGGAATGAGTGATGAGTTGTGTATACCCCGACCCTGTACCCATTCATAATACATACCTTGATACCTACCATGCCACCATTGGAGGATGATACCAATGAGGGCTGTAAGCCTATTTTTTGATGACCTGCAACAATAGCAATACTGAACTGCAGTGAACTCTGCAGGGGGCATAAGTGCATTCAATGATGGCAAGGGCCTATGATTCAACATCGAGTTCATTCCATTGGGCTCGGATGTCTCAAAGTGACGCAAAAATGCAAAACCAAAAAGCATCAATAAGGTTGTACATATTCACGAGGACTATTGGCTCAGCGACATGCTTGTCAAAGTCCTTGAGGTCCTGAAATGACGTGATCTCTTGGAGCATTCTGGGCTGTACTCCAATGGCCAAGTGCATGATATCAACTCCCTTACAATCACCTACTCAGTTCCGAAGACTTGCACAAAGGACATTGCGCTTGAGGGTGAAGATGACTTCACCAAAATGGTTGGGCAAGTGCAGGCAAAGAAGAATGCTGAGGGGACATTAGTTCTCATTGAAAACAAGGTATGAGAGTGATTATTTACAGATTGACAATGGTAGCACAGAGCCTGTCACCATAGATTATCATTCCAGATGCTGCATGAGACACAGATGAATCAGACGATGAAACAGTGGGGTCACCAACATGCACACAAAAGAAGTGCACAAATGTACCAGATTCAGACAATAATGACACACAGCAACCAAATGGACGGAAGAAAGCAAAAAAGATGAGTATATGCACTATATTTTGGTGGTTACTACTAACACCATTACATGAGGACAGCAATCCCAAACACATGAACCAAATGGTGAACAGGAAGAACAGGATAGAGTCATCAAGGACCTCCAAGACCAATACCACTGCGAAGACAAGGCTTGCCCATACAACTTATGCTGGCCTGCCAGCACCAGTCAATGACCATGTTCATCTTACATTCCAGCATTTACGTCTCTGGACATCAGCAATAGTTGTTGATTTCATTATGTCATCTCACTCTTACTAACAGAGTTTGAAGCAAGCAAAACTTGAAGATGGTATAGACATTGATCACCTGTTACAATTGTATGTGCCCCTATTCATTTTCCTTATTCACTCGTACAATCATGACTCGTCTACTTATCTTGTAACTGGTCTCACATTCACACATGCTAGACCTATGACTCATGCATCTCAACATGCTTGTACTACACATGCCTTCCTTATTAGGATACGCAGTTACTTTCCCATGGTTGCTTGGTCTGTGCATTTATATCTACATATATAAACACAGTGTACTTGTAGTAGATTCCCTACTTTAATCTTACTGGGTTTTACCTGGATTCCTCTTTGCTAAGGACCCCCAATCCTTAGTCGTCTTGAATCGTCTCTAAGTCTAAGCACTCCTTAGCCTTAGTCTCTATTCTTGTAGAACCTCTTAGACTTGTCTTTGAGGCTGAACCCTTGATCGTACTCAGAACCAGTTCCTTGTACTTTCGCCTTGCTCTCTTGTGAGCATTGTAGAACTTTCCAGCAGACCATCTGTGTCTTTTCACTGTCGCTGGTAATGCCACCCCAGTTCATAACAAAAGATTAAAGTCTTACTGAACGCGCACATCTGTGAGTGTAGATCCTAGATCTGAATTGATGAAAGCCCTCACATAGTAACAACAACTCGGACTAGAGGCATTGTAGCAAAGAAGACATCATGTCCACGACTACACAGAAACCCACTGAAATCAAGATCGCACACCCTCCTAACTTTGATGGCGACCAAGACAAAGCCGAGCGCTTCCTCATCGCATGCAAAGCATATCTTGATCTGAATGACCAGACCTATGCGACTGACAAGTTGAAGATCATTTTTGTTACCTCATTTATGAATCACGGGAATGCTTGTAGTTGGGTACAAGGGTTCTTAAAGAGCGCTGAAACAAAGAAACTACCGCTGGCCTAAGTATAAGCGCAACAATAATCCTACTGAAGGTGTGAGTGAGATGTTCGACCCAAGAGGACTGCGATAGAAGCAATTCATTTTCTAAGTTAGTGCAAATGAATCAAGAAAGTACTAATAAGGCAATAAAGATTCCGACTTCCGAGGTTAGTGGCAGTAACGGTATATCGGCGGTACTAGTGTGATGTCAGCAGTACTCGTGTGGTAAGGATAGCTGTAGTGGTTAGCTAGCGAGAGCAAGAACAAAAGTGACTTCTGCGAAATGAATATAGTACTACTATCTGCAGTGCAGTAGCGGTAGTGGCAGTTCCATACAAGCGAGAAAGTTGATGAGAGAGGTAGCGACCCAGCGAGATCACTGGCTGCGGTCCAGTTACAAGTAGCAAAGTCGAAAGTTGCGTGGTACTTCGAGCGGTAAAGTTACCAGCGGTTAAATCAATGAGCGAGATTTGAATGGAGAAAGGCTCAAAGGCAAATAGATTGTGACTAGTGAGCGTTCTGATACTAAGTCCAAATGAAGGGATGTAACAGGAAGTAACGGTAATGGTATGTATGTTGAGTCTTTTTAACATATTTGAGCACATACAAGATTATTAGGTGAGTCCGGTAGCAAGAAAGAAAATAAACAGGGTATTAACTAAGAGGCGCACAGCGTGCAGCAGCCCCTTGAGACGCAAGGTAAATCCTGCCGTAAATTTAGTAATGGTGGTGAAACAAAGAAACTAGTGCTGGCCTAAGTATAAGCGCAGTGTTAATCCTACTAAATGCACGAGTGAGATGTTCGACCCAAGAGGACTGCAAATAGAAGCAATTCCTTCTAAGTTAGTGCGAAGGAAACAGTGAAGTACTAATATGGCAACGAGGATTCCAATTTCCGAGGTTAGCGGCGGTGTGAAGGAAACAGTGAAGTACTAATATGGCAACAAGGATTCCGATTTCCGAGGTTAGCAGCGGTACTAGCGCGGTGTCAGCGGTACATGCACAGTAATGATAGCTGCAACAGTTAGCTAGCGAGAGCAAGAACAAAGTTACTTGGGCGAGATGAAAATGTTATGACTACCAGCGGTGCAGTAGCGGTAGCGGCAACTTCCGTACGAGCGGGAACACAGAAGAGAGAGAAAACGACCCAGCGAGATCACTGGCCATGGTCCGGTTACGAGTAGTGAAGTTGAAAGTCGCACAGTACTTCGAGCAGTAAGGTTACTGGTGGTTAAATCAATGAGCGAAGTTTGAACGGAGAAAGGTTCAAAGGCAAATAGATTGCAACTAGCGAGCGTTCCAGATACTAAGTCCTGGTGAAGGGATGTAACAGGAAGTAAAAGTAACGGTATGTATGTTCAGTCCTTTTTAACATATGCGAGTGTGTATGAGATAGCTATGCAAGTCCAGTAGCGAGAAAGAAAATAAATGGTGTACTTAATTATGAGGTGCACAGCATGCAGCAGCCCCTCAAGATGTAAGGTAAATCCTGCCGTAGGTTTAGTAACGGCAGAAGCGAGGTAACTACGCACCAATGGATTCTAGACGGAATAGGATGGGACATGAGGGCATCGGTGCGAGGATCTGGTAAGGGTTCGCGGAAGAAGGACAGTTCCGCCTTAGCAGAGTGAAAAGGCTATTTCGTCGCTATAAGGAAATCCTTCGGTTGCTGCCGCAGACATTAATGAGACGCTTGTCGAAAACGGGGTTTTGATGGTCAGCGTGACTTTTCTCGCTACATCCGCTGGGCACTTTGAATATTGACCGTCCCCGGTCAAACGTACCATATGTAAGACTTAGCGTTCCTGCGACTTGCAAGCACGTGGCGTGATGTGTGGTGTGCGGAGTTTTATGAAGCATGATTGGCGGTGAACTCATGGTATCGTGGGAAGGGGGATAATGATGAACACAAGGTGTGTTATGCAGTGGTTACGAGTGAGGAGCTGCTATAAATGACTGGCGTACCCATGATGACTTGCTTGTCTTTGCTACAGCATGTCTCTCTTTGACCTTGGTTCCGACCTTTGCCCTGAGGCCATTGCCTTGGTTGAGAAGTTTGTCGCGATCCGTGCTAAGGTCGAGGCACTGACCAAATGCGTTCCTGAGGACCGTGAGGACTTAGCCGCTGAGAAGAAGCAGTGGATGAATGAGTGGACTCTCGCTATGGTAAGCGACTATTGTCGTGTTCTGTGTGTTTGCTCATTTCTACAGTATAGGGCGTGATGGCGAAGTGTTGTTTGGATGGGAAGACATATAGCCTAGTGTTGGTCTTGTTGCCAGCAGAGAACGCCACGGGACTGGAAGCGAGTAAGGTGTATGATCGGTGGACCGAGCAAGTTCCTGCAGCTTTACTTGCCGTGAAGGTTAAGTGTGAGCAAGAGAAGTTAGCTGCCACTGCTGACAAGAAGGGCAAGGAGAAAGAAGTCGCTGTGGTAGACGTGCCAATGAAGGAGGTTACCGGCGGTGATGCGGAGGGTACAGTGGCACCATTAGCGTCAACTGAGGGTACTTCGGTAAGTTCTCGCTATCTCTCGTTCGCTTGCCTTTACTTATGTGCTCTCTCTAGCGTCCAAAGCCACGCCCCAAGATTGGTAGGAGACCTGGCGACATTGTGTACTCGAAGCCGTGTGAGCGCTGCGCTCGCCTGAAGCTACTCTGCTCCGGCGAGCGTGGGTATAGCTGTTGGCTGTGCCGCAAGCTAAAGACTGGCTGTGTCCAATCCAGATACTTCGGTAGTAAGTTCTGCGCAGGTCAAACTTCTAACCTTGTTAACTTGTTTGTAGAGTGTAAGGCCAAGTCTGCGGCAAAGACGCCGCCTACTGCCGGCGATAGCGGTAGTAGTAAGGCTGGTAGTGAAGTTATTGCTGGCAGTCCACCTGAAGCAGCAATAGAGCTGACGGAAGGGGAGGAGATGGATATGGGAGAAGTCGCTAGGCAAGTCGCTGAGGACTCTGACGTAGAGGATGAAGCGGAATTCCAGCGACAGCTGGATGAGCTGCGCGCCATTCCTGACCTGTTCTTCTTGGCTGACGCTGAGATGCGGAAGCTGGATGCGTGGTGCATGCAGATGCAATGCCTGATGAAGGAGATGGCCGCTAGCATGAAGTATCTTCATGGCTATCTGGACCACATCAAGAAGGCACATGGTGATTGAGTACTTAGCGTGTCTCTTCCTTCGTACCATATACTTGTATACTGTAGTGTGTGCATATGAGTCAATCTCCTGTGGTTGTACCGCCAGTAAGGCAAAGTGAGTCGGCGGTCCTGTCCAAATGTCCCATGTCCATGTCCAAATTCCAGTACTAGTCCATTGAGTGCCTGTGTGATATAGTAAGGGTAAATGAGTGCTTGCATAAGATGAGACTAGAGTGAAAGTACAGCCAAAATTGCGAGTTGCCGCTCATCTTGTCTTCATCATTGTGCTTCCTTCCTCTATTCCTGCATGATACTGTGGTGTGCGTGATGTCCTTGGTTCTGTAAAATGTGCGTGGTGTGCTGCCTCCGCGGTAGAAGGAAGTATGTATGGTAATGATCGGTGCGCGGTATTAGTCCATCCTTTGCAGTCCGTTGCAGTATTATCTTTGATATAAGAGTCTGTGCGCTGTTAGCATGTAGTGTAGGTAAGTGAGATCTAGAGAGCAGAAACTTTGATAAGAGAAACTGAGACATCGGACGAAACCCGGGGTAAAACTGATACTATCGTACTGAGCGGTATTTGTTTTTTGTGTTTTTCAGGGAGAGCGTGGTATTAGAGAGTGGCGGTATGGTAACAAGTGTCAGTAGTAGCGGTATGGAATAGGTGGGGTTAAGTGTCGGCGCTGAAGCCAATGTCTTCATCTGCCAGCTCATCGTCGTCTTCTCCTGCCAATGAGTCCAATGCTTCTTCGTCTAGACCAGTGACGCTAGTAACTGAAAGTTTAGTATTGGTATGCGGGTGATAAGTGTCATATACCATACTTCTAATCTCAGATCCGATCATATCTGTCCAGATCCGATCGTTTCCATATCCATCCGGTCCACAGATCCTGTCCGGACCACCCTTCCGAATGTACTCACTTCTCGCACCTTAACTCCCTGGTGAACATCTGCGTCTATCTCCTTTCGTCATTTCTCCTACTACCGGTACTCCGGCTGTTTATATTTCCGTCCTGTGTTACTGATCCGTTTCCTGTGTTCATTTCCGATTCATGCTTACTGATCCGCTGTGCAATAACTAATAGACTTCCGTTACACTTCGTACATAGCCCTCGGTCCCGGACTTGCTAATTATCCGTCTTAGATACTTACTGTATATAAACCACTTGTAGATCTCCGTAGAACCTTAGTTCGAATATCATCTTAGATTCTACTCATTCTGCCTCCTCCGGACTTAAGCCACTCTCCGCTTTAAGTCACCTTCCGAGACTTAGGATTGACTCCTATAGTCTATACCTCCGACTCTATCTTCGGATAGTCCATCTCCGTTAGTTTCTAGTTAGGAACTCGTTCCGAAACTAGCCTTAATCTCTGTCCTCTCCTTACGTTCCGAATTACCTTCGGACGTGTTATATCCGACACCTTCGGACACCCGGATCCGTCACGCAACCCCTTCCGGGTCTTCGGATGAATAACTCCTCCCTGAAATAAGGGGCATTACTCGAGAAAGGGGCACAGTGTACGAACTGAGGCCAAAGCCCTTCGGATCTCTCTACCCTTGAGTACAGTCTTAACAATAAGGGATCAAGCGGAATGCTGCGTAATGCAGTTTGGATATGCTGCCATCTAACTTGGCTAGCCAGTATGAGCTGCCATTGTGTCACGAATTCCAAATACAAATCATTACTCTTTTCTCAATTTCCCTAAAGCGTCTAAACCCAGCGCTAAGACAAACACAAATTCCATCGAAATCCCTATAACTGCTTCTATAACCGAACTTCCTGATGAAGATGAAGAGATCTTTTATGATGCTATCGGATAAGATAAGATAAGATAGTGTCACGTGATCTTAGAACCTTCTAGAATATGATGTCATAACAATGTCACAACCATCACATCGTACGATTCTCATTTCTATTTTATGATTGGCTAGTAGTTTCAAACTCAGTTTATATCTCAGTTTCAATATGTGTATATAGTTAGCTAGTTTCGCTGTAGTAGTTCTTTAGTTCAAACCTCTTGTATCTACAACTGTAGCAATCCAAGACGTCCTTGCTCCTCTCTCTTTCTCTGTGATAACCTTTGTTTGAGTCCTAGTCTCTGCCCTTGCGTTAATTCGTTTGTGGGTTGTGACACATTGGTACAATGCACAACTACCATTGGACTGAGGTACCGCGGCTTTGTCTTTCAACTCAGCTCATACTCGATCTTGGAATTATGCACTAAGTTATAGTCTTTGATAGTAGTGCCGTACCGGCACTTGAATTGCCGTACCGAATTGAGTCTAGCCTTGGTGACTTTGTCTCTGATGCCACAGATATCTTCTTGGTGCTTCTGTAACTGCCGCATGCGGTAAGCAATGAGATCAGTGGTAGAGAATGTCTCTTGGCCGGGTAGGTCTACTAGAAAGGTACTTTCAGCGAGATCAAATGGAAAGATTGGCTCGACGCCGTGAACCATAAAATATGGCGATAGCCCAGTGTCATGATGAATGGTAACATGCTCGGCCCAGAACACGGTATGAATGGTCTGGTACCAGCGGGACTCGTCCCCCTCGCAACTTTTCATGATGGCCTCCAGGACATCATAATGACGCTGCTCGACAATTCCGTTGGCTTGCGAGTTGTAAGGAGAAATGCAGATTGGGTGAATCCCATAGCGGTTAGCTAACTCTTCTACCGCCGCAATGAAGGCTGGCCCATTGTCAGTAACGATCTCTGTGATAGGTCCCCACTGACACAAAAGCTCCTCGAAAATAAAGGCGCTAAGGGTCCTGGTGTTTTCCTTGTGTAGCATACGCCATTCCGGGTAGCTGGTAAGAGCACAGCGCGCTTGAACTAAGCGATTGAATCCGCCAGCTTTCAGCATCATCATAGTGTCAAGGTGTGCGCGCCTAAAGATACTGCCGGGTACAGGGACGGTTGGCAGTATGTGCAAGCGGCGAGTCTGCCTGATCTGGCACTCGTGACAAGTCCTGTTGTACTATTTGATATCGTCAATAATATATGGCCACCAAAAACGTAAAAGAAGTCTAGCGCGAGTTGCAAATGCTCCCTTATGACCTAAGTCGTTGTGCACTTCTTTAAGAATATGCAAGTGCTTAGCTGCCGGTACGACTAGCTGATGCTTGCCGAGCGATTGCTGCCGGAAGAGGCTATCCCCCAACATGAAGTACCGAACGAGTGTCCCGACGAAGGACATAAATTCCTTGTTGGTCAAGCTCGCTGGCTGCTTGCAGTCAGTCAGGAATCGCTGGATTACCAGCATATGTTCATCTTGGGCTTGAGCGGCCTCACAATGCAGGATTACGATGCCATCGCTATCATGGGTATTGGTACCTAAACATGCGAGTAACGTGGGTGGTCGAGTTAGTGAGCACGGCACGGGTGATGAATGAGGGTGCCGCAAGGACCTGCGACTATGCAAGCCCTGTCATTCAAGATCTCCATACTGAAGGAGTACGAGTGGTCTAACCAATCCTCATGATCATCCTCCTCAGCTGGGTCTTTGTCTGCAGCAGGTCTCCTTGAGAGACTGTCAGCGCCGGTATGCTTGGTTGCGGGTACGTGCACGAGATTGAATTGAAACAAAAGTATACCTGCGATCCAGCAATTGATCGTGGTGTTAGGCTGGAGATCTGGGTTATTGATCATCCCCTTGATATATTTCACGTCCACTTCAACCGTAAGGTTGACGATGCCGAAGATATACACCCGCATAGCGCGCAGTGCTCTGAACAACCCATATAGCTCAAGCTTCGCTTGTGAGTAGCGGCTCTCAACTTCAGTAAGCATTAGCGAACCAAAGCGGCTAGGATAGCGCTTCATGTCCTCGCTGATTTGCGAGAGTATAAAACCTACGGCAATAGAAGATGTGTCAACGGCTAGAACAACTTCTTGCCCAGAAACATAATCGAGCGATTTTAGCGTGGGCAACTGCATAATAGCGTCCTTGAACATCTGCATAATAGCATCCTTGAGCGTCTGCATAGCTACCTTCTGTTCGTGACCCCACTCAAATATGATGTCCTTACGCATTAGCACTACTAGCGGTCTCGCTATCTTGGCAAAGTCCTTGATGAAAATACGCAAGATGCCACAGGTACCCAGGAAGCTGTCATATACCGTACATTCAGGTCCGATCCATGGACATCCGGACACCCAATCCATACATCCTAGTCCACCCATCCAATCCAGCTCGCATATACAATCCACCCATCCACTCCAATCCATATCCATCCATATCTAATCCATATCCATATCCGACTCAGTCCATCCATCCGATCTGATCCACCCATCTGATCCATGTCTGTATCCGATCCATGTCCATATCCGATCCATGTCCATATCCGATCCATGCTCATATCCGAAACTATTCCCGCGCACCTGCGCATTACTCCTTTTAGGTTAATACCTGTGTCCGGCTTTCGGTTATCTCTACACCTCTGGCTTTCGGTTATCTTGACCTTCTGTCTTGATAAGATATTTCGTACAAGTCTTATTTCCGAGTTCATAGCCTTGTGTTCCACAATGCCTCAAACATAGCCTCGGACTATCCTTACTTGCCTTCCGGCATGCTACCTACAGTATATAAACTTGTAGTACAACTCCTGCAGACCTCAATCTGATCATTGCTTTCCTACCTCTGTATATTCCATTGACTTCTGTATCTTGTTACCATGTCTATATAAATCTGTTTCCATTCCCGCACTTGGGCTCTGGCCCTTGTAAGCTTCCGACTCAGACCTATGGGATCATTCCCTAGGCCGGAGCCTTGATCCTTTGTCCTATATCCTTTTCGGACTTCATATGTTTCCTGTCTTTCATCTGATTCACCTCTGACTCTACCTTTGGTAGTCTTATTCTGTCTGTTTCTATTCTGGACCTTGTCTGGAGTAGTCTATACTACCTCTACACCATATTTGGACCTACTCCTCTCTAGTAGTTAACACCTCCCCTAAGATCCATAGAGCTACGCTCATCTGATCATCTGATCATCCGCCCCTCCGCTCTTCCGCTCCTCCGAGCTCCAGACATTCGGACCCCTGGTCCTCCAGATCTACCCTATCCTATCCTCCGACATCTATGGATCATCTTTCCCTCCAGAGCTTTGCTCCTATCCTGCCCTGGACTTCGTCCAGGAGTCCATCCTTCATCCATTCTACTTGGAACTTGTTCCAGTAGTCTTACCATTACTCCCTACCATCCGGAAATAGTTCCGGCGCATTCCGGTGCTCATCTGCAAGTCCTTCGGAGCTCTATTGAGCTATCCTGTCCTATGGAGTTCATCCGGACTCTGTCTGGACTTCACTATAACTCTCCCTTGGACTTCATCCGAAATTAAGGGCACATACTCGGGTAAGGGGCACAGCATATGAGCTGAGGCCAAGCCCCTTCGACTTTCCATCCCTCCGGTACAACCCCATGTAAGACCAGGACTTCTTAGTAGCCCCAGTTTTGCATGGTTGTAACAGAAGCTTCGCACATGCGTAACAGTGCTACACTCAGGCCAATCGCGGATCTTTTGTACCTTCCCAGACTCTGGAACACGCCCTTCGAAGGTACACATGTGTCCTACAATATTGGCGGTAGGCGCAGCTAACACAAACTTTTTGGCGGAAACCGTTAGCCCAACCATACGCAAGCGGTGCAAGACGCAGTTAACCACAATTAAGTGTTCCCAGATGAAGCGGCAAATGCCAGCATTCTCCGGTATGGTCTCATATGAGCTGTCAGCTCTCTGATACCGCATCTTTACCGACTTCATGGCAATGTCGTCAATGAACGGGAATGTGTACATTGGGATCTCGTCTTGTAGGACGAAGCAAATATCCCCTTGAAAGAGCTGTATGCCATTAGCGTGGCCCATTGGAAGCGTGGTTAGGCGGTAAGGCCCCAACAGTGTACCAAAGGTGGTCATATCGCGCGAGTCAACATGTAGCGACTGCTGATCATATCCTGAAAATAAGTCCATCATGCTGTACATGGCGTAGCCGGCAAATGATTCAGCAAGATGTTCAATGAAAGGAGGAATGGAAGCGTCTTTGATAATTACCCTGTTCAGCAGTTGGAGATCGTGAACTATATGCAGTGATGTACTGTCTTTCTTAACGATGCAGGACCATCGCGAGCAGTAAGACGCCGTTGATGGCTCGTACACGCCAGATGCAATCTTTTCCTTGATAATCCCCACAACTTTCTCCAGCATGGCAGGAGGGATTGGGATGCTGCGCTCCACCCACGGTGTGTGCGGTACCGTCGGTATCTTGTACGGTGGAAAGTACTTTTCATTGAGACGGCCACGTTCTGATGCGTCCCAGGCGAAGGCGGTCTCGTGTTCATGAACAAGCCAACATATGAGCTTGTCCTCCTCTGGCCATAGCCACTTCGCGGGATCCAGATTGAGCGCGTCAGCTCTCTCTTGGGTAAACCACTTGCCAGGTACAAAGTCTGGCGGGTGCAGTGGTAACTCAGGTAAACCAGCCAAAGGGTCTAATGGTAATTCCCATTGCATGCAGTACTCTGGCGGCATGGTAGTCGGGACGGTGTTAACTTTCTTGCCTACAGGTTTGTAGATGTAGGAATGCGTGGTCTCGTCGTAGGTGTAAATGCTGTGGAAGGCTTCAGTAGACTCGGCATTAATGGAGGAATGAATAGAGGTTAGGTAATGATAATGAGCAGATAACTGAGGACAGTTAAAGGGAGACGACGATGTGTCAGCGGTAATGCTCCGTAAGAGCAGTGGTTGCACAGTGGGCGCTGGTATGCGGTCAGTGGAACTTGGTACGGTAGCGGTAACTTTAGCGGTAACTGGTTCTTGAGAAACAAAAGAAGAAGAAGAATGAAACATTTGGGAGTCTCCCCACGCCATGTGCAGCTCATCAATCTTTAAAAATCCTGCTCTGTGGACGTTGCTGGGCACTTAGCGCAACCCTGACATTTCTTTACCCATGGCTGCATGGGTATGTGGATGACCTTGCCGTTATTAGGGTCAGTGAGCATAAGGTCTTGCTCGCCGCTTGGTGTGTCCTCAGTGTTACATGCCGTCATCGTGTAAAATGGTCTCCCTAGCAAGAGGTCAAAGTTAGCAGTCTCAACAACTTGTACCTGGAACAGCATTTCGCCAGTTCCAAAGTCCAGCGGTAAGTTCTCAATGACTCCCAGCGTCTCATTGGTAGACATGTTAGCTGACTCCATGTTGATCTTGTGGTCCGGTCTCAGCAGTGTGAAACCCAGCGCACGCCAAACTCTCACCGGCATGACAAGACATTCAGCGCCCTGGTCCAACGTACACATCAAGACCTGCCCCTTGGTAATGGCCATGATAGCCCGCAGTGGCACAAAGTGCTCTGCGACCACTCGTCCGTCAGCACCTCATGAGTGGTAACGCTCCCAATATTTCATCTGTTCCCTAGCGCTAGGCATGATACCTAACTCGTTGACTAGCATGGCGTTAACGCTAACTCGCTTGTTGGTAGTAGCTTCCTTGAGGTTCTTGCGGATCTCCGGTGCTACCGCGATGAGTTCATGTACTGGTATGGTAACGTCAGAGTCCAGAATATGGTCAACAACGCGTCTATCAGCATCCTTGTCTTCTAGCGGATGCTGGTACTTGTATTGGGGCATAGGTTGGTTGGCAGCATCACTAGATGAAGAAGAAGTCGCAGGTGCTGGAGGCGCTGTACTCTTGGCGGTATCGGTAGACGAAGAAGAAGTTGCAGGTACTGGTGCTGAGTGTGGGGTGCTCTTGGCGGTAGGCGCTGCTGGGCTAAGGATCTTAGTACCGGGGTTGGGCGCCGCACTTGCTTTGACTTGTGGTGAAACCACCTCCTCAACTGCATCAGCAGCCTTAGAGGATGGTCCTGCTTTAGGTCTCGGCGGCATCTCGATGCCATCAAACCGCACAGCCTTTCCCTTGTCCGTTTTCCTAGCGGCGTAAGTGTCAGCGTTATTAGCGTCATACAACTCCTGCACCAGATGTAAGTAATTAGCGCGCTCCACTTCAGTGTCCGTCCTGTGAACGGCGTTAGTGTGCAAGAATGCAGAGGGATCGATGTCAAGCATGGCGTCATGCCCATGCTCAACCCGGCAGTACAGGTTTCCTAATACCATAGCGTTAGCTCCCATAGCGGGGCTTTCGCTTGCCAAGCAGTCAAGGCTTCGTTGGAAATTGGGACCAAGATGGGGGACCGCATTGCCATTAGGCAGAACTATGATGTGTCCGTTCCTATTAATGATCTTACCGTCGCATATGTACGCTTCCTTGATCGTGCAATCCAGCATCTTGTGCAGACTGCTGCGGAAGTGGCACGTGATGGGTGCGTACTGTGTGTACTCTCGCTTGATCACAACACCAGGGTTGGCTGGTTGCATCTGCGGTTGCGGTGATGCCTGTAGAGTGGTGGAAGATTTAGCATACACCGGCAAGGAAGCCGACACCATTACAGCAGTGGAGGTACTTGGTAAAAGAAAGATTGCAGCTTCATATACCTTTTTGATGTTGTAAGAATCCTCTGGGTGATGCGCGGTAAGCGTAATCTCGAGCCGCCGCATGATAGCGGTCTTGGCGGTAGCATGGAATCTGTCAAGGAACAGATGGTCCCGCTCAAGTTCGGCGAGCTTCTTCTTCGCAATCAAGTGCTGAGAGATTTTGAGGAACTTCCTATAGTACGGCCCAAGATCCTCTTGCGAGGTCATCAGCATATGAGCTTGTTCTGCACAAAGGTTCTCGAGGTCAGTACGGGTGAAGCGGTGATCGCCTTCACATCCAGGATACAAAAGTTTTACTGCTGTGATAAACTTAGCCCAATCTGGCAGACTGGCTTTGTCAAGTATCTCCCACGTCTCAGAGTCATCAATAGGCGCATATCTCAGCGCTGCCTTAATAAGGTGCTCGCCGGTCAAGTTGGCGTGAGTGCCTAAGAGTTCTATGTCCTCGAAAAACAGCAAAAGGCATGCTGGGGTGCCATCAAATTTAGGCACGGCATCTGTGCCCCTTAGCAGCATGCGGAATGGAGTTGTCATGATTGGCAGTCGGGATTTAGCTTGCGGTTGTGGTAGGACTAATGATTGCGGTGTAAGCGTCAGCGGAATAGTAGCATGAGTGTGGATAATGGTACGATGGTGAATAGCGGGTGGCATTGGCGGTACTGTAGCGATGCGCTGTCGAGGCGAAGGAGAGCAAGAGTTTCCTTGTTTGGCGAAGGGTAGAGGTTGCGGACTGATGTCAAGGGTGATCCCTTGGGAGGTGAGTCAATGGTAACAACGGTATCTGCGATTCTTCTGGTTCAAAAGCTCCCAGTAGTTGTTTGCCTTTCGGTGTTTCCCCTTGCTTGCTAGAGGATTCGTCAGCGATAAGTTCTCAAAGGATAGTGGCTTCGTCTGCGCTAGATTGGCGGCTAGATGCTAAGATCTCCATGTCGTTGTTAATCTTTGGCGCGAAGAAATCTTCTTCAGCTAGGCGAATAGACCTGAGACTGCGAGTCTCGTTGTCTCAAAGAGTGCGGGTAGTGCGTTCCAGATTTAGTGCTTCTATGGTCCCCTTGTGGTGGGCTCCAATTGTAAAGATACAATCTAGCCTGGGCTGTAGATGAACCACGGCCTAAACTAGTATGCGAGTCTTGCACTCTGTCTAGTCTGCTTCACTTGCAAAGCAAGAGCGTTCGACCCTAAAGGGAATGCTAAGTTAATATAGTTCAATAATGCCCAACCTGTGGTGCAAGACTGCCATCAGAGGTAGCGAGATGCTAGCGGTGACCTCTGGTCCATGGGAAACTAGCAGTAATACTAGCAGTAAGCGCGGGAAAGTGGTAGACAAGCGGTAGCAAAAGTGGTAAAACTGCAGTAGTGCGTGCAGTAAAACTGCGGTAAGGCGTGGGAAACTGGCAGTAAAACAAGCGGTGAAGCGCAGGAAAGCATAGCGCAAGCGGTGAAGTGCGGGAAAGCGGTAAAGAGCGGTGGTGCATGCAGCAGTAAAACAATTCTTACGAGACAGTGACTTTGGCGAAAGACTTTATTCCGTTAGAGACAGTAGTGGTGACAATTCCTAAGTACTGTGTGTACAATGGAATGGACAGGAGGACATTGGTAGTGAGATTCGGTAAGGGGCAAGGATCCATGGAGCGAAAATGGTACCGGCGAAGCGAAAAGGCTAATGCTCGCTATAGGGGTTTTCTCAGTAGCTGCTGTAGGCAGTAATGAGACACTTGTGTAAAATGGCACTTTCATAGTCAGCGTGACTTTGTTCACTACAGCGGAAGTGAAGTAACTATGCACCAATGGATCTAGACAGATTTGGACGGGACATGAGGACATCAGCGTGAGGATCCGGTAAGGGTTCGCGGCAGAAGTACGGTTCCGCCTTAGTGGAGCAAAAAGGCTATATACTCACTATAAGGGAATTCTTTGGTTGTCACCGCAGACAGTAATGAGACGCTTGTCAAAAATGGGGGTTTGACAGTCAGCATGACTTTACTCGCTACAGCGCCCAAGACCCCACCAACAAGAATTCCTCTGGCATAACCATTGGATATGGAACATGGGCTGACTTCCTTAAGGAGTTTAATGAAAACTTCGAAGCCATTGATCCGGAAGGAACTGCCATGGCTAAGCTTAAGCAAAGCGGAGATCTTCAGACGTACATCGTGTTACAATTGTATGTGCCCCTATTCATTATTTCTTTCTATGCTCTTGCCTTACATATCACATGACTCTCTCTTGACCCATATGTTCAACTGTCTGTACTATGATTGCCTTCCTTTAAAGGATACGCACTTACATTCTCACAACTGCCTTGGTCCATGCTCACATATTGACTTATTTAAGCACATTGTATTACACTTGTATTCTGCACTTTAATCTTACTGGGTTTTACCTGGAATATCCTTCGCTTAGGCCTCCAACCTAAGTCGTCTGAATCATCTCTAAGTCTAAGCACTCCTTAGTCTTAGTCTCTATTCTACCGATCATCTTAGAGTAGCGACTCTTCGATCGAACCCTTGATCCTACTCGGAATACTTCCTTGTAGTAGTCCTCATTCTCTTTTGAATGCAGTTGAACCTCCCAGCAGACCGGCTGTGTCTTTTCACTGTTGCTGGTGACGCCACCCCAGTTCATAACAAAAGATTAAAGTCTACATCGATCATTGACTATCCAGTCTTTGACCCCCTCCCTCTGAACCCTGATAAGCCCTAATGGACAGCCAGACCACGCATGTAGGCACCGAGAAAGAATAACTCACTCAGATGACTCATCATCATGATGACGACAACTACCACCGGAAAAGATTTCGAGTACAAAATCAGTCTCCCAACTGCTTTTGATGGAGATCATGATAACTCACTAGAATTCATATTATCATGCAATGCATACTTCGACATCAATGAAAAGTTCTATACCAATGACAAGCAGAAGATCATTTTCATTTTGTCCTTGATGACAAAGAAAAACACCAAATCTTGGAAAGAGCAATTTCTCGCTCACACTCAATCCATTGACACTTCTGGACAGAAAGTTGGTTATGGGACGATGAAAGATTTCATGAAAAGCTTTGACGAAGCTTTCGAACCGGTGAAATGAAGAAACTAGCGCTGGCCTAAGTATAAGCGCAGCATTAATCCTACTGAAGGTGCAAGTGAGATGTTCGACCCAAGAGGACTGCAAATAGAAGCAATTCCTTCTAAGTTAGTGCAAAGGAAACAATGAAGTACTAATATGGCAACGAGGATTCCGACTTCCAAGGTTAGCGGTGGTAGCGGTATATCGGTGGTACTAGCAAGGTGTCAGCAGTACATGCGCAGTAAGGATAGCTGCAACGGTTAGCTAGCGAGAGCAAGAAAAAAGTTACTTGAGTGAGACAAAAATGTTATTACCACTGGCGGTGCGGTAGCGGTAGCAGCAACTCCGTATGAGCAAGAATGCAGAAGAGAGAGAAAACAACCCAGCGAGATCACTGGCCGCGGTCCAGTTACAAGTAGCGAAGTCGAAAGTCGCGCGGTACTTCAAGCGGTAAAGTTACCGGCAGTTAAATCAATGAGCGAAGTTCGAACGGTCAAAGGCAAATAGATTGCGACAAGCGAGCATTTCAGATACTAAGTCCTAGTGAAGGGATGTAACGGGAAGTAAAAGTAATGGTATGTATGTTCAGTCCTTTTTAACATAGGCAAGCGCGTATGAGATGATTATGTGAGTCAGGTAGCGAGAAGGAAAATAAACAGGGTACTTAATAAAGAGGCGCACAGCGTGCAGCGGCCCCTTGAGATGTAAGGTAAATCCTGCCATAGGTTTAGTAATGGCAGAAGCGAGGTAACTACACACCAATGGATTCTAGACGGAATAGGACGGGACATGAGGGCATCGGCATGAGGATCTGGTAAGGGCTCATGGGAGAAGAATGGTTCCGCCTTAGCGGAGTGAAAAGGCTATTTTGTCGCTATAAGGAAATTCTTCGGTTGCCGCCACAGACATTAATGAGACGCTTGTTGAAAACAGGGTTTTTGATGGTCAGCGTGACTTTTCTTGCTACACCGGTAGACTCTATAGGAACCACATTAATGAAGCTCAGGGATCTTAAACAAGGAAACAGCGAGCTCCAAACCTATATCGTTGATTTCGAAGTGCTTGCAGCTAAAGACCATATTACTGACAACATAACAAAGATCCAATTCTTCCAAGATGGCCTTAACCTAGGCATCTTGACCAAACTATTCACACCAGGAGATGTCCCAGATGTATTCCGCAATGTTGTATCACAATGCGTTTCCATTGATAACTCCCACCAACGTCTTCAGGCATTACGAGCACGTCACGCTCCATAAAGGGGGGGAACTATGGAAATGCGCATTACACACCCAGTCGCGATTCAAACACAATGATCGTAGATTGAATCTCCGATATGGAAAGATCCGAGTGCATGAGAAAAGGTCAATGTTTCAGATGCCGAAATACAGGACACCGTATTGGTAACTGCCCTGATAAGAAGAAGAAAACTCCACTCCATCAAGCGGAAGTCAAAGAAGTTCAAGATGAGGAAGACAAAACTGTGAGATGAATTGTAGAGAATTTTTAACTTGGAGAAACAAAGACTCGACATATGTTTCTCCCAATGTATTACTAAGACTTGTATGTGCTGTAGGTGAAAGAAAAGAACTTCGCATTCCTATCACCCTTCATTCACATACTCGCTTGAAATCCATTGACACTACTGCCGTTATCAACTCTGGTGCAGCAGGAACGTTCATCTCCGAGGAGTTTGTGAAATTCCATCAAATCACACGACAAAAACTCAAAACACCGTTTCAAGTTACCACTGCAGATGGAACCCTTATCAAAGGAGGGCCAATCACACATTATTGCCTTCTAGTGGTAAAGATTGATGAACGAACCATGTGTGGAAAGTTCAATATCACTAAACTTGGACGAAGAGACCAAATTCTTCTGGGAATCCTGTGGTTATGTGCCATGAACCCAAGTATAGATAGGGCTGTTGAAACACTTGCCCTCCCACAAACAACGAAGTCTGATGAAATCGAACAAGATGTGGATACAGATTGGAAGAAGAACGGATTACCTCCCACATTTCCTTACCACACCAAGAAATGGCAGAATTCAAAACATCCAAAACTTGTCATTGCTCCTACCATTGACATCCCTAATGAACTCATGATCGACGAAACTTCTCCACAAGTAAGAATACCACCATGTCTCCCATCACCTATTCCTCATGTAGAACAACAAAAGAACAAGTCAGAACCAGAATCTCGACTGCCATCAAAGCCCATTGAGCAATGACCAATCAAGGAACAACAACAAGGAAAGCGGAAAACTGAAGAAGATCTTGGAGGACAAGCTCATAATATTCCAAATTTAACCAAATACTTTGTACAGCCCAAATCGTTAACCTCTTCTATCGAAGAAATTCCTGATCAGGACGAACCCATGATGCCCACTATACCTGCTGAAGAAGATGAGCAATTTAATATGATGCATGATGTATGGAGTGCCCCTGAAGTACGAGAAGTATCATCCTACGAACTTGGAGAAGGAGAATTCTTGGTTGAATATGACATCAACGGAAGTTACATGAGAATCGTCAACGAAGTATCCATGGATACACCCCTTACTCGTGATGGAACTTCCTGACTTGAACAACTCCCGAATTATTCCACCATCTCCCTTCCTCTGCCAAAATACAGCAACAAGGCACAAGAAATTGTTCGAAGAACTCGTACTATCCTACCTCCATGACTTCACTGACATCTTTGCCAAAGACAGACTTAACAAACTTCCCCCTGAACGACCCAGTATTGACCACTGTATCGATACCAAACCTGGTTTCATTCCCTGAACGTCTAAGGTGTTACGAACTGGGGTGGCGTCACCAGCGACAGTGAAAAGACACAGACAGTCTGCTGGGAGTTCTTACAATGTTCAAAAGAGAACAAGGTGAAAGTACAAGGAACGTGTTCCGAGTACTATCAAGGGTTCAGCCTCAAAGACAAGTCTAAGAGGTATCCGCGAGAATAGAGACTAAGGCTAAGGAGTGCTTAGACTTAGAGACGATTCAAGACGACTTAGGTTGGAGACCTAAGCGAAGGAGATTCCAGGTAAAACCTGGTAAGATTAAAGTACCGAATCTACTACAAGTACACTGTGCTTAAATAGGCCAATATATGCGCACAGACCAAGAGGGGTGTGAGAATGAAAGTGCGTATCCAAAGAAGGAAGGCAACTATAGTACAAATGCGTTGAGCATATGAGTCAGAATCATGTTACGTAATGTACAAGGTAAATGAAGTAAGAAAATGAATAGGGGTACGCACAATTGTAACATTACCCCCTTTTTACACGTAAAGTCACCGACTTTACTCACTTTGATTTGCATAGTAAATGGGATCATCGCTGAACTCATAGTCTTCATCAGCATACGACCCACTCATCATATACTTGGCCTCTTCAAGACCGGCACGACGCTTAGAGTCCCTCCTCTTTTCTTTCCGAATATGTTCATCGTCAAGTTGTTTCTCCCAGGTACGAAGTGCGTCGTAAAATCCTTCATCCTTCCAAGTTAAGTCGAAGGGGGGAGGTCCGACTCGATGAGGACAATAAAGAGATAAATGAGTAGGCGACCAATATCTGCAAACCTTGCACTGATATTCGGCACAATTCTTTTGACGATGTCCTAGCAAGCCACAGGTTCGGCACTTCATATTCTCATCAGGATTAGAATGAGCTGCGCGCAAGGGAGATGGAGAGATGATGGGCGTGGGACTGGTGGATCTGGCGCGCTTCTTTCCCTTATTCTTCCTCATACGTTTCAGAGCAAGAGTATTGGCTCGCTTAAGCTGCGCTTGTTGGGTGGTGGATAACGTGTATGCTGACGTAGGGAGGTCTGGGGTAACTGCTCGTTCAGCGGCCGCAAGAAGTTCGATGGAAGAGGATGAGGATGTGATGCCGAAGTCTTTTACTAAGACTGGTGAGACGGGATCCATAGGGCCGAACGATGATGGGATAGACATAGGGGGATGGATGTGGAGATCGCGAAGTCGAGGGCCGAGTGTTACCAGCTCAGTGGCGGGGATACCTAATAGCTTAGCGGCCTCACACTGCTCCTTTGTGCAGGGTTCATACACCCAATCAGGGCAATCAAGAGTGATCTTAGCGGGAAGTGACGAGGTCGATTGTTCGATGGGAGATGGGGTTCTAGGAGATGCAAGATCATCTTGTGTTTGTTGTAAGTCAGCGATGGCTTCTTCTACTATGTTTCTAGCCGCTCTGGTTTCAGCGACTGATTGCTGGATGGTTTCGACGACTGTGTTGGTGAGTAGCCCAATTTCTTGCACAGCAGTGTATAGGCCAGTAAAGGCATCAAGACTAGAATAGATGCGCGAAGAAGCGGGTGCTGGGACAGGAAGTGGCGTATCTCCTTGCGAAGAGGGAGGTCGAGCAACGCCTGCTCGACGTTCGGCAATGATGTGAATAGCTTCTTCAACATCGTTCTTAAAAGAATCGGGAAGCAGCAACATAGCGTAAGCACGAATGCGTTTTTGAAGATGAAGGAAGCGGTGACGGAGAGTAATTTCCGTTGTTTCTTTGGCAGTGGCTTCAATAAGGGCTGCAATACGAATGATGTTGACGATGAGGAGGGCAGGGAAGGCGCCTCTTTCAGTGAGAATTCTTTCGATTTCGAGGGCATGTCCCTCGCAGAGAATGGCGGCTTCGATGTAAGAGGAATTATCAATTTCAGCGGTGAGGGTTCCGTATCGTTCAGTTTCAGAGTCGGAGTCATTGGTGGCAGCGACGACAGGTGTAATGTAAGCAGTGGGGAAAGACATTTCGAAAAGGTAGTTAATCAGGTGCTTGACGCGAGTTGATTTGACTGAAGGATAATCAGAGGGTGTGTTGCTTCTTATAAGCTTTCAATATTCGAGCGGAGTTCTTCAAGTTCTGTTCTGGGAGCCATTCGTTATCTCCCGATGAATATCCTTTCCAGGAAACAAGGTAGCATCGGCGATTACCGGTTCCTTTGTGAGAAAGAATTGCTTCTATTTCATATTCTTCTTCTTCTTCAACGATATCAGGTGGGGGTTCAGGGAAGTTCGGGCCGTGCACGTCTGTTTCGCTATAGGATGATAAGACAGAAGCATGGAACGTGGGGTGGATCTTCCATTGTGGAGGGAGTTTGAGTGTGAATGTGATAGGTGATAAGACATCGATGATCGGGAAAGGTCCGTATCGTTTCGGTGCCAATTTCCTTGATGGGAGTTTAAGTCGAAGGTTGGCGGCGGATAGCCAGACCTTATCTCCGATCTTCCATGGGGTGTACTTATCTCCTCGGGATCGTTCGGCCATTGTCTGCATGGCAATGTTGTGACAGGCGATTGCTTCTTCTCTTATCTTCTGCAGAGATCGTACTCGATCTTCTGCTGCGGGAACGGATGAATCGGGGATCAGATGAGGGATAGCGCGTGGTTCATATCCCATCATCAAGTAGAAGGGTGATGCATTTCTTGCATCGTGTTTTCGGTGGTTGTGGACGAATTCGGCGATTGGTAGGTGTTCTACCCAATCTTCAGGGTTATTACGGCAGTAAATGCGAAGGTATGTTTCAAGTTCTTGATTGAGCCTTTCCGTTTGACCATCAGTCTGCGGGTGGTAAGCCGTAGATGGAGCGATGACGTAGTCGAGAAGTCGGGCAAGTTCCTTTGAGAAGCGAGATAGGAATTGCGGTCCTCGATCCGAGATGACTTTGTCATGGAGTCCAAATCGTCGGTAAACATGTTTTAAGAATAGCTTGGCCACACCTTCTGACGTGATAGTTTTCAAACAAGGGATAATAATTACCCCCTTCGTAAGGCCATGGTCTACCACGACCATGATACTGTCAAAGCCTCCAGAGACGGGGAGGTCAGTGATAAGATCAACGGAGACCTGGGAGAACGGGCGAACAGCCGATGAAGGAATAGGCGCGAGCGGAGGTCGAACGGGATGAGTATCCGATTTCATTTGCTGACAAAGGGCGCAACCCTCAACATATTTCCGAATATAAGAGCCCATCGCAGGCCACCAAGCTTCCCGTTTGACGAGCTCTTCAGTTTTGAATCTACCGGGGTGTCCCGCGGTAGGATGATCATGATACCTTTTCAGGATATCGGAGCGATGCGCCGGTGGAATATAAGCGCGATTCTTAAAATAGAGGATGTTCTCCTCAATCTTCCAATCAGAAAGTGCCGACTTCATAGGGGGAAGGCATACGCCATCAAGGGCATCAGATGCCGTCTTAAAGACAGGGTCGTCGAGGGGGTCGGAGGATGATAGCACATCCTTCAAGTCGAGGTCAATAAGATGAACGAATAAAGCGTCAGGAAGGAGGGTTTGGTCCTCGTTATCGTCTTTGCCAGAGTCATAATCAGGCCGGCGGGATAGTGCATCAGGTACTGCTAATTTAGTACCTGCAACGTGATGCAGTTCAATGTCGTAAAGAGACAAAATCAATTGCCAACGTGCTTGGCGACGGGTGAGCTTCTGTGCACTTCGAAAGTATAGGAGGTTCTTGTGGTCGGTAAATACCAGGACTGGGTGTGGGTTTCCTTCAAGATAATGACGCCACTCGTTCAGTGCTCTGATTACTGCGAGGAGCTCCCGATCAAAGATCTGGTAATTTCGTTCTGCGGGGTTCAAGGACTGCGAGAGATATGCACATGGGTGGTAGACACCATTCTCATCAGTCTGCAGGAGGACTCCGCCAGTTGCTACGAGCGAAGCGTCAGTAGCAATGGCAAATTGTCGGGAGGGATCAGGGTTACGGAGTACCGGTTGGGAAGTGAAGCGTCGTTTCAATTCTTCGAAGGTGTCCATACATTCGGCTGACCATTCAAAGGCCTTATCTTTCTTTGTCAGATCGATAAGGGGTCTAGCAATGTCAGAATAGTGGGAAATGAACGTGCAGTAGAAGTTGCAAAAACCGAGGAATGACCGAACATCTTTTACAGATTTCGGGATTGGCCATTCGGAGATTCCCTTGGTCTTGGCGGTGTCCATAGCAACTTGTCCGGGGCGAATTATCATTCCGAGGTATTCCACTTCTTCTGCATCGAAGGTGCATTTCTCCGGTTTCAAGAATAGGTGTTCTTTTCGTATTTTCATCAAAACTCGTCTGGTCCGTTCACGGTGTTCTGCCATCGTCGTAGAGAAAATTAGGATATCGTCCATATAGATAACCATCCATCCTTCATTGATTTCTTGTTGAAAGGTGCGATTCATATATGCTTGAAAGGTTGCTGGGGAATTGCAGAGGCCAAAGAACATGACGTTTGGTTCGAAGAGGCCAAATTCCGTGGTAAAAGCAGCTTTCCACCTGTCGTCAGGATGGATGCGAATATTGTTATAGCCGGACCGGATATCCATTTTCGTAAAGAACTGTGCGTTATGAAGACGTGCGACAAGGGAAATAGGGAGTGGGAGCGGGTATGCGTTCTTGACTGTCCAATCATTGATGTAGCGATAATCTTGACAGGGACGCAGTTCTCCGCTTTTCTTTCCCACAAAGAAGAAGCCACTGGCTTGAGGTGACTTCGATTCTGAGATAAAGCCTTTCGCAACGTTTTCATCGATAAACGTTTTGACAGCAGCGCGTTCTTTTTCCGATAGCGGGTAAACCTTAGACGTGCGAGGGATAAAACCGGGTTTAGTATCGATCCGATGATCAATACCAGGTCGTTCGGGGGGTAGTTTGTTTAATCCGTCTTTAGCAAAGACGTCGGCGAAGTCGTGCAAATAATCCGGGACCAATTCTTCGAAGGATTTCTTTTTCTTTTCCTTCTCGTCCGTGGCGAATTCCTGAGCTTTGTTACTATATTTCGGAGGAGGAAGTGGAATCGCAGAGTAGGAAGAGGATTGTTCAAGTTGAGAGGTTCCATCACGTGTCAAGGGTGTATCCATGGATACTTCCTCTATGATCCTCATGCTAATCCCGTCGGTATCATATTCCACCAGAAATTCTCCTTCTCCTAGTTCATAAGAGGAAACTTCGCGCACTTCTGGTGCATGCCAGACGTCGTGCATGGTGTCGAATTGGTCATCATCCTCAGTTGGGATCAACGAGGGCACGGATTCTTCTTCATTGGGGATTTCCTCAATTGAAGCCGAAAGAGTTTTCGGGGGAACGAAGAACTTGGATAGTTTCGGTACGTTGGTGTTTCGCCCTGGGAGTTCTTCTTCCGGTTTCCTTTTTCCTTGTTTCTGTTCTTCTATTGGCCGTTGCTCAATAGGTTCTTGTCCGGCCCGATGCTCGGGTTCAGATTCATTCTTGCGCTTCTCCGCACGAGGGATCGGTGACGCTGCTCGCGGCAGTTGTACACGTGGAGTGAGTTCTGCAGTACGTGACATTTGTACTTCTGGTTCTGGATGTTCGGGCACATCAATAGGAGAAGCGATAAATGGTTTCGGAAAACGGGAATGTTGCCATCTAGTATGGTGGTTGAAAAGCCGGGGTAATCCATTCTTCTTTCGGTCTTTGTCCATATCGATTTCGATTTCATCAGATTTCTCTGTCCGTGAAAGGACAAGTGTTTCAGCAGCCCAATCTATAATTGGGTTCATTGCTCGTAACCATGGGATTCCAAGGAGAATTTGATCTCTCCTTCCTAGTTTAGTGATGTTGAATTTTCCATACATGGTTCGGTCATCAATTTTGACCACTAGGAGGCAGTAGTGCGTAATCGGTCCTCCTTTTATAAGGGTTCCATCTGCCGTTGTAACTCGAAATGGTTCTTTGAGTTTTCGTCGTGTGATTTGATGGAGTTTCACAAACTCTTCTGAGATGAATGTTCCTGCTGCTCCTGAATCGATAACAGTGGTAGTGTCGACGGATTTTAAACGAGTACGCGAGTGGAGGGTGATTGGGACACGAAGTTCTTTTCTTTCACCTACAGCGCGTACAAGTCTTAGTATTACATTGGGAGAAACATACGTCGAGTCTTTGTTTCTCCACATCAAAAATCCTGCACAACCCGTCTCACGGTTTCTTCATCTTCTTCTTCTCCTTTAACTTCGGTTTGTCGGAGCGGGGTCTTCTTCTTTCTGTCAGGACAATTATGGATGCGGTGTCCTGTCTTTCTGCATCCGAAGCACTGCCCTTTCTTCATGCATTCGGATCTTTCCATGTCGGAGATTCAATCTACAACCATTGCGTTGGAATCGCAGTTCGGAGTATACCGTGCATTCCCGTAGTTCTTCTTCTTCTGTTGTGGAACATGACGTGTCCTCATGGCATTAAGCCGATGATGGGCGTTGTCAATAGCAACGCATTGCAACACGACATCTCTGAATATCTCGGAGACATCTCCCGTATTGAAAAGCTTTGTAAGGATACCCCAATTAAGACCATCTTGGAAGAACTGGATCTTCGTCGCGTTATCGGTGATGTGGGCCTTGGCTGCAAGTGCCTCAAAGTCGGCGACATAGGTATGAAGATCTCCAGTTCCTTGCTTGAGGTCTCTAAGGCGTGTAAGCGCAGTCATTCGGGTATCCACTGGCTCGAACGCTTCTTTGAAGCTCTTCATAAAATCCACCATTGTCCCATAACCAACTTTTTGTCCCGATGTGTCGGTAGATTGAGCGTGTTCAAGGAATTGTTCCTTCCATGACTTGGCATTCTTTTCGGTCATGAAGGATGTTATGTAGATGATCTTCTGCTTGTCGGTGGTGTAAAGCTTTTCATTGATGTCAAAGTGCAAGTTGCACGACTGGATAAACTCGCGAGAGTTATCACGATCTCCATCAAAACCAATCGGTTGACCAATCTTGTATTCGAATTCTTTGGTCGACATGGTTGATGATTCTTCTGGTGAGTTATACTTTCTCAGTGCCTACATGCGCTGTCTTGCTGTCCGTTAGGGCTTTCTTCTGTCAGAGGGCTTCTCTTGACAATCTGCTCAGCGTACGCGTACGCTAGTCTGCTGATCTAAGCGATCAGGGTTCGGGGTTGAAGACTGGATAGTCGACGATCAAATAGACTTTAATCTTTTGTTACGAACTGGGGTGGCGTCACCAGCGACAGTGAAAAGACACAGACAGTCTGCTGGGAGTTCTTACAATGTTCAAAAGAGAACAAGGTGAAAGTACAAGGAACGTGTTCCGAGTACTATCAAGGGTTCAGCCTCAAAGACAAGTCTAAGAGGTATCCGCGAGAATAGAGACTAAGGCTAAGGAGTGCTTAGACTTAGAGATGATTCAAGACGACTTAGGTTGGAGACCTAAGCGAAGGAGATTCCAGGTAAAACCCAGTAAGATTAAAGTACCGAATCTACTACAAGTACACTGTGCTTAAATAGGCCAATATATGCGCACAGACCAAGAGGGGTGTGAGAATGAAAGTGCGTATCCAAAGAAGGAAGGCAACTATAGTACAAATGCGTTGAGCATATGAGTCAGAATCATGTTACGTAATGTACAAGGTAAATGAAGTAAGAAAATGAATAGGGGTACGCACGATTGTAACATAAGGTTTACCCACTGTCTGAAAAAGAATGAACTTTGGTAAAAGCATTTATTGATGAAAACATCGCTAAGGGGTTCATTTCTGAATCAAAATCACCTCAAGCTAGTGGGTTCTTCTTTGTTGGAAAGAAGAGCGAAGAACTCTGTCCTTGCCAGGACTATCGTTACATCAATGATTGGATGGTCAAAAACGCTTACCCACTTCCTTTACCGGTATCTCTCATGGCACGGCTTCACAACGCACAATTCTTCACGAAAATGGATATACAATCGGGATATAACAACATCTGCATCCATCCCGAAGATCAATGGAAAGCTGCGTTCACAACGGAATTTGGTCTCTATGAACCTAACATCATGTTCTTTGGGTTATGTAATTCACCAGCCACGTTTCAAGCATACATGAATCGCACCTTCCAGCAGGAGATTAACGAAGGATGGATGGTTATCTATATGGACGATATCCTCATTTTCTCGACAACTATGGAGGAACATCGCGAATGTACCAGACAAGTACTGATGAAGATATGGGACGAACATCTTTTCCTAAAACCAGAAAAGTGTACCTTTGACACTGATGAAGTGGAATACCTTGGAATGATCATTCAGCCTGGACAGATTGCTATGGATACTGCCAAGACAAAAGGGATTGCCAAATGGCCTGTTCCAAAAAGCGTAAGAGATGTTCAGTCATTTTTAGGATTCTGCAACTTTTACTGCACATTTATCTCCCATTACTCCGATATTGCACAACCCCTCATCAATCTGACAAAGAAGGATACTTCTTTCCTTTGGATGACTCAATGTCAGGATACCTTCCGAGACCTCAAGGAATGCTTCATAAAACAACTGGTACTTCACAATCCAGATCCATCCCGGCAATTTGCGGTCGCAACCAATGCTTCTCTTGTAGCAACTGGAGCCATCTGATTGCAAACCAACGAAAATGGCATTTATCACCCATGTGCTTACCTATCTCAGTCGCTAAATCCAGCGGAATGCAACTATCAGATTTTTGATTGGGAATTACTTGCAGTTATCCGTGCCTTAAACGAATGGCGTTACTATCTTGAAGGGAACACCCACCCTGTCATCGTCTTCACTGACCACAAAAACCTTCTGTACTTCCGTACTGCACAGAAGTTAACTCGACGACAAGCTCGCTGGCAATTGACATTGTCACTCTTTGACATTGAACTACATCATGTTGCAGGCACTAAACTAGCTGCTCCAGATGCTCTCTCATGTGGCCCAGATCATGACGATGGTTCTCGTGATAATGAAGACGCTGTGCTTCTTCCTGATTCCCTATTCGTCTGATTCATCAATAACGATCTACTTGATGTATTGGCTACTTCTGACCCTTTGGACGACCCTGTATTCAAAATGGTGTCGGATGCACTAGACGGTGTCTGTCTTCCTCCCATGAAGTTGGCATTGTCCGATTGGAAGATCAAGCATGACGTGCTCTATTTCAGAAACCGTGCTTACATTCCTCCCATTCATCGCGCTGCTAGCCTCGCTTGCTATCATGATCATATCACTGCTGGTCATCCTGGCCATTTCAAAACTGAAGAACTTGTTAAACAAGAAGCCTGGTGGCCTTCTATGGGTGCTTATATCCGTAAATATGTCGAGGGCTGCGCCCTTTGCCAGTAAATGAAATTAGACACTCATCCAGTCTGACCTCCACTTGTCCCCATTCCTTCCTCCGCCACCTGTCCCTTCTCACAAATCTCCGTGGATTTGATCACTGATCTCCCTGTTTCTGGAAGCTTTGATAGTATCATGGTCATGGTGGACCATGGCCTTATGAAGGGGGCTTGAGTGTAGTAACCGATGTGTGTAAACATAGCACGAGGTGCTGCAGCATGAGGCAACATGTAATAAGACTTGTCATGGAATCAGTGATAACAAACATAAAACAAACAATGCACCAAATGGAGCTATGTGGGTGCGGCAAGGACATGGAAGGACATCGGTATGTGGAATGAGGTGCAGCAGTCGGTACAGTGTGCAGTAAGTATGGGATGCCGCCGGCAATGCTAAAGGGGTAAGACAGCCATGGACAAGTATGTATGAAGTATAACGGAAGCCTATTAGTTAATGCACAGTGGATCAGTAAGCACAAGTCAGAAATGAAACACAGGTAACAGATCAATAAGCAGGACAGAAATATACACAGCCGGAATACCGGAAAAAGGAGGGATGCTGAAAGGAGATAGATGCAGTTATACACAGGGGAGTTAGAGTGCAAGAAGTGGGCACTTTTGGATGGGTGATCCAGACAGGATCTGTGGACCAGACAGAAGTAGGATCGATCGGATCTGAAATTGGAAATATGGTATATGACAGTAATACAAGCTTAAATAAGCCAATATGTGTGCATGGACCAAGAGGAGACATGAGAATATAAGTGCATATCCTAAGTAGGAAGGCTACAGTAATATAGATGTGTTGAACATATAAGTCGGGTAACAGTATTGTTACAATTGTACATGCCCCTATTCATTTTTCCCTTTTGTCTTTATGTTGTATATTACGTAACATGATTCCGACTCATATGCTCAATGCATCTGTACTATAGTTGCCTTCCTTTTTTGGATATGCACTTACACTCTCACTTCTCTCTTGGTCCATGCGCACATATTGGCTTATTTAAGCATGTTGTATTATGCTTGTATACTTCACTTTAATCTTACTGGGTTTTACCTGGAATATCCTTCACTTAGGTCTCCAACCTAAGTCATCCGAATCATCTCTAAGTCTAAGCACTCCTTAGCCTTAGTCTTTATTCACCGATCATCTTAGAGTTGCGACTCTTTGATAGAACCCTTGATCCTACTCGGAATACTTCCTTGTAGCGATACCATTCTCCTTTGAACGTAGTTGAACTTCCCAGCAGACCGGCTGTGTCTTATCACTGTCGCTGGTGACGCCACCCCAGTTCATAACAAGTATCATGTGATATACAGAGAATTGAGTAGACAAGAGAGAAAATGAATAATGGGCACGTACAACTGTAACATTACCCCATTTGAAGCAT
This sequence comes from Suillus spraguei, assembly GCA_016800925.1. Lineage (NCBI taxonomy): Eukaryota > Fungi > Basidiomycota > Agaricomycetes > Boletales > Suillaceae > Suillus > Suillus spraguei. The sequence goes on along the minus strand of JABCPU010000060.1, from coordinate 198,638 downwards.
GAAGTCACCAACTACATTACTCATCTTGGTTAGGGTAGTAGATGGGATTGTCTGAAAATTCGTAATCTTCATCAACAACTGATTCACTCATCTTGTACTTAGCTTCTTCTACTCTGGCATGACATTTAGATTTGCGCTGAGTCAATGCATCAGTTCTTTCATCGTCAAGCTGTTTCTCTCACCTTTGAAGTTCATCATAGAACTTTTTGTCCTTCCAGGTAAGAGAAAACGGTGGAGTACTGACACATTGAGGGCAGTAAAGGGATAAGTGAGTGGATGACCAATACTGACAGATTGTCATATACCATACTTCTGATCTCAGATCCGATCCGATCCGATCGATCCTACTTCCGTCTGGTCCACAGATCCTATCGAGATCACCCATCTAAAAGTCCCTACTTCTCGCACTCTAACTCCCTTGTGGACATCTGCATCTACCTCCTTTCGGCAATCCTCCTGTCTCCAGTATTCTGGCTGTGTATATTTCCTTCCTGCTTATTGATCCATTGTAACAAACATATTGGTGCTGGCCTTGAAACCCTATCTTGTAGCACTCATCTCATGTCTATAGGAGTTACCACTTGTCCATGGCCATCTTACCCCTTTAGCATTGCCAGTGGCATCCCACACTTACCGCACACCATCCCGACTGCCACACCATGTTCCACATACCAATGTCCTTCCATGTCCTTGCTGCGTCCACGTAGCTCCATTTGGTGCATAGTTTGTTTTATGTTCATTATCACTGATTCCACAGCAAGTCTTATTACATGTTGCCTCGTGCCACAGCTGCCTTACACTACATTTACATACGGCGGTTACTGCACTCAAGCGCTACTGATTTTGCCTAAAGCATTCCGAGTACATACGATTTAGGATATAAGCACTGTGTACCCCGCATGATACAGCACCTGATTTGTACCTTATTTTCACTGTACTATAGGTCAGGATTAGTGTCTAGCTTTGGATCTACCCAGTAGTAGACTTAGTCTTTACAGTTCTTTACCGCTTGTTAATCAATTTCACTTGTTCACCGTTACTGCTGGCATACCACTAGATCCTTGACCCCTATTTTGACTGAACTTCACGCTCACTGCTACTTTACTGCTGAAAGTACTGCGGCCTTCTTTACTGTTTCTTTGCACTGCTCGCAACCTTACTGCTACCGCTGATATTATTGCTCATTGTTAAGACCGTACTCAAGGGTAGAGAGATCCGAAGGGCTTTGGCCTCAGTTCGTGCACTGTGCCCCTTTCTCGAGTAATGTCAGGGAGGAGTTATTCATCCAAAGACCCGGAAGGAGTTGTGTGACGGATCCGGGTGTCCGAAGGTATCGGATATGATATGTCCGAAGGTTATTCGGAACGTAAGAAGAGGACAGAGATTAAGGCTAGTTTCGGAACGAGTTCCTAACTAGAAACTAACGGAGGTAGACTATCCGAAGATAGAGTCGGAGATATAGACTATAGGAATCAATCCTAAGTCTCGGAAGGTGACTTAAAGCGGAAGGTAGCTTAAGTCCGGAGGAAACAGAATGAGTAGAATCTAAGATGATATTCGAACTAAGGTTCTACGGAGATCTACAAGTGGTTTATATACTGTAAGTATCTAAGACGGATAATCAGCAAGTCCGGGACCGAGGGCTATGTACGAAGTGTAATGGAAGTCTATTAGTTAATGCACAGCGGATCAGTAAGCATGAATCGGAAATGCACACAGGAAACGGATCAGTAACACAGGACGGAAATATACACAGCCGGAGTACCGGAAGCAGGAGGAATGACGAAAGGAGATAGACGCAGATATACACAAGGGAGTTAAGGTGCGAGAAGTGAGTACATTCAGATGGGTGGTCCAGACAGGATCTGTGGACCAGACGGATATGGAATCGATCAGATCTGATCGGATATGGTCGGATCTGAGATTAGAAGTATGGTATATGACACTCATCACCGCTCGCTCAACGCTACAGTTACTCACATTGTTTCAATGGCGCTAGTACCACTACCTACCATGCTAGTTCCTGCAGCATCATCACTAGCCATGGCAGCTTACCGCTGACTACGATGCTACATTTGCTCACTGGTTTGACTTGGATTAGACTATACTAACAGGCATCTTCCTTTAGGGTCGAATGCTCTTGTTTGACAAGTGAAGCAGACTAGACAGAGCGCAAGACCACACAAACTAACTTAGGAGGTAGTTTATCTACAGCCCAGGTTAGGTTGTATCTTTACAGGGCTTCACACCCCTTCCGCCTTCTTCACACTTATACGCACCTTTCGCACTTCTCGCGCTTCTTCTCTGCGTTTATTGCATCTCCCTGTGCTTCAACACATGCAACCTCCCAGTTCATGGGGACCTTCCATCAGTCCTCACTTACATCTTGGTATCATGCTATGCATTATCCTTTTATCGTTTACCTTTCTTGACTTGTGCATCACCTCATTGGCTTGTACCTTTTATACCTTTGGCTCCGCATCCATGACTCCCTTTTGTGCGTGCATGCTTTCATTGGTTCATACACCTCTGACTCATCTATGAGCATGCATTCCCCTCTTGGCTATCTGACTCCATACTTAATCTAGCAATACTTATGTATTCATGCTCTGCTTCAATCTTATGTATAAATACACGCAGATAGCCTTTGTACTTCTTTAACTTGAATCTACTTGATCTTCGACCCTGAACTTCCTTTCAATAAGCTTTGATAAGCTTATTGTCTATACTTCAACTTCTTAGAAGCTCATTGCTTCTAAGTCTATTCATCATTGTAGAACCCGTCGCTGAGATGTGGTTGTGAGACAGCGCATTGTGCCTACCTCCAACGCAATGCAACTAGCGCACTCTGCACTAGGCAATTGATACACACAGGCTGCCACTCTTTATAGAGTGCCTGTTGCAGACACCACTCAAGTTCCTTAGCGCCTGGCAAGGTCGCTAACACCATCAGAGATTTCAAGTAAGTGTTAAGATTGTACTCAATAAAGGGTTAATCTGGAAGGGCTTGGCCTCAGCTCGTGTGCTGTGCCCCTTTGCTGAGTATGGTGCCCTTAATTTCTATAGGGTCACACACATCCAGAGGAAGTCCGGATATAGGGACATGAAGTCTGGCGGACTTCCAGACGTAAGAGTGGAAAAGACTAAAGGCTACCACGGACAAATTCCGGAGTAGAAACAGACAGTATAAAGACTACCTGAAGGTAGAGCCAGAGGTATGACCGAGGACAGAGGTCCAAGGTCTGGAGATAGACAAGAGACTAAGCTCAAGTCCAGAAGAGGTTCAGAGGCGGACTAAGTCCAGAGGAATGAGTGAAAACTAAGTTGATATTCAAACTGAAGTACTACAGAGATTTACAGATGGTTTATATACTATAGGTAGTTACGGAAAGATCAGTCAGCGCAGTATGAGGCTATGTACAAACCATATGCAAAGTCTAACAGAATATCAGTAAATGAAACTTGGAGATGAAGTGAAGTAATGGATCAGTAAGCAGACACAATACAGAGATAGCTGGAGAGCCAGACTTGTGAATGTACAAACAGAGTTATCACGAATGGAGATAGATTGGGAGATAGAGAGGAGCATAGTTTGGACATCCGGATATTGAAGGGAGGAAGTGCAGGATATGCAGGTCCAGACATCCAGACTTCTGAGAAGTCAAATTAGATATCATGTCCAGATATGGTATGTGACAGTAAGGGGGACTAGTGACTCTTATCATGAAGACAGGCCTTTGTGGTTTCACTACCAACATTCTTTAGGCAAGAATAACACTGTCCATTTGTACTAAACATGGCTGTTGGTTGCCTTTCATTATCCATATTAGTGCCTCAAGTTATTGGACTTCTTGCACATCTTCTTTCTTCACTTCAGTTGTTCTCTTATGCGGGTAAATTTTTCATGTCTTCATATTATGGTATCCCAATTTTAGGAACAATGTAGGTTGTATGCCTGGCTGCCTTGGTTTAAGATGTTGTAATATTGCAGTTATATGACTACTTCAAGTAAGGTTGGATGTATTTGTATTGACAATACTACGTGTTCCCTAGATGAATCTTGGTGTGATGTTGTGAATTATTTCAACCCAGACTGAGATGGGTGGGGATACTAATGATACTATGTGCATGTTACTGTAGTAACTGTGTTGACTATCTATATCTTATGGAATACATTGCTCTGATACTTGACACAAGAGGAACAAGAATCATGTGACTAGCAAAGACACCGAGGGAACATGCCATGTTGTTACCAACAAGTTATTCAGCATTGATGCAATTGCCACATGTATGGCCCAAAAGGGTATGGGTATTCTGTTTAATGATGAGGCTCTATTCTACTATAGTTTGCTTTGGCTGGAGTGTCCCTGCTTTCTCTTCTAACTCATAAGTAAAGCTTCCCCATTTCATCACATACCCATGAATATTGATTTGTCTTGGCCAGAGTATCACCCTTTTCTCTTCTAACTCACAAGTAAAGCTTCCCCATTTCATCACATACCCACAAATATGGATTTTGCTCAGCTGGAGTATTACGCTTTCTCTTCTAATTCACAAGTAAAGCTTCCCTATTTCATCCCATACCCACAAATATAGATTTTGCTTGGCTGGAGTAGCCCCCTGTCTCTTCTAACTCATGAGTAAAGCTTCCCCATTTCATCACATTGATGTTACTTGGCCAGAGTAACCCCCCTTTCACTTATAACTCATTGCATACTAATAAACATTGATTTTGCTTGGCCGGAGCATCCCCTCTTTCTCTTCCAACTCACAAGTAAAGCTTCTCCACTTCATTGCATACCCATAAATATTGATTTTGCTTGGCTAGAGCATCCTCCCTTTCTCTTCTAACTCACAAGTAAACTTTCCCATTTCATTACATATGCAATTTTGCTTTGCCAGAGTATTCTCCCTTTCTCTTCTAACTCACAAGTAAAGCTTCCTCATTACATATGCATTTCACCATACAAATATTAATTTTGCTTGGCTGAAGTATCCCTGCTTTCTCTTCTAACTCACAAGTAAAGCTTCTCTACTTCATTGCATATGCATGTGGGTGGAAAGGCCTAGATACTGATAGAAATCTAAGTGGGAAAGCCCAGATGGTATAGAGATCATAGGTGGGAAAGCCCAGATACTCATGAAAGGCCAGGTGGTGTCTTCTTAGATAGATGATCTATAGATAAACACCTATAAAACCAAATATCTCTATGGTCAGTGATTCAGACAAATACCAATGACTGATAATGTGGTTGTACGTGGGTGGCTGTTCATGTTCCTCAGGTTATGGTCAGTAAATGAGTCACTTCTGTGAGATCAGCAACTCTTGGACAATAACAAAGATTCTTGAAACAACTCAATTTCAAAGAAAAACACAGAAGTCGAACAAACTAAGAAACAAAAATAACTGGCCGAATCACTCTCTACAATGGAATGCAGGTGTTTTGCAACAACTGTGCTACTGCAATTTGTGGGAAGTTATAACAATCACCTTCTCAGACAAGCAGGTAGGATCCCCAGTCAAGACTAGTCACTACTTCAGAGATCTTCTAGCTTACTATTGAACCCGCTGCCAAGGAACTCACTATGAGTATTAAGCAGATAACAGGAATGGACGTCCTTGTATTCCAATACCAAGTCCCCTTTCAATAACTAGAGTCTATCAGTCAGTGAAGACCTTAACTCAGTATCGCTACTTAGATGTGCGAGATAGAGTGTTGCTATCAACTTCTGAAGTCTCTCCCACTAAGCTACTCTGGCCTCAGATGGACTAAAGAGACAACACAAATATCAGAAACACAAGGACACTTAGCACCAACAAACTTTGAAAGAGAGAGAGAGACCAGTAATCAAATAAAAAGAAGAAAAGAGAAAGATTCAAAAGAAACAGAAGCAAGGAAACAGACAATAGAGAAAGAAAAACAGAGAGAAAGATGATGAAAGAAACTAGAATGAATTTGTCAAAGAAAAAATATTTGTTGTCTTGCTGGTTGTCAGACACAGTGAGCTCAAGGTAGTGCTGTCTCACAGAGTAGACTTCCAATCTTACTGTTATTGACAATGTACTTGACAGTGTACTGATAGTGCTGGTCACACTTCACTCTCAGTCATATTTTCTGAGGGGGAGAAATATCTCTTTTATTGACAAAAAGGTGGGTCTTATATAGACAAAATGAATGTCTATGCTACTGTTTTCCCACATTTTGTAGGGGTGCTAACCTACCCTATTTATTGAATATTGTCATAGTTTGATTTGTAATACACTCAAGGGTGTGAGAAGAAGTCATGTGAGATATTGATGGCCATGCATAAATTTGAGATCAGGTGACTATTAGTGGCTATCCTAGGAGGAATATCAATTATGTAATATTTGAAGCATAAATTCACACTTTTCTGTAGATGCATAGAAATGACATGAGTAAAACATAGTGGGTTTCATGAGTTTCTCTGCAGGGTAACTTTATGTAATTATTTTTCTGGGGTCACCTGACATCTGTGGGAATCTTATGAAGTAGTTTTTGGAGCCAAACATACATAAACACACCCATGAAAAATGAATTAGAAATAATAAGCATAGAAATAATAAGCGAAACTTTTACAAGCAAAAAGAAACTTTTGGTTCTAGTCATGGATCAATTTCTGAATAGAGGAACACTGAGCTATTATAGTCCTGGTACTATTTGTCAGCTGCAGTAGTGCTTAGTCAGCCATGCACCAGACCAGTTTGGTGCGTATCAGTGGAAGAGCCCAGATGGTAAGGTGATCATAGGTGGGAAAGCTCAAATGGTAATGGAAAGCCAGGTGGGAATGCCCAGATACTCATGGAATGCCAGGCAGAACAGCCCAGATGGTGACTACATGGTAGGTGGGAGAGCCTGGATGGTGATGACTTTGAAATGATGTCACTACTGAACAGATGTAAAATATGTCTATGAGTTAACTTTTGGTATTTTTCAATGTACAATATTTTTCTGTAGTCTCTATTTCATTTCATACAGCTGTGATAAAATGTTGAAAAATATGGTATTGCCAAATCAGTATACAAGGTCATAGTCACAGTAGGCCATCAAATTGATTGCATTGATACAGTAGCTGATGTAGAGAGGGTCAGTAGGACAGTCCAAATATTTGTGCCAACACCATTATTTTGAGGGAATTTTCCTCCCTTGGTTTGCCTTATGGGGTGCTTAAAAAATGTCCCATAATTTTATGTAGACTTTTGTATAATCTCATCATGTCAATTTTTCAATGTGATTGTGATAAGAAAATATAGGTATCTTCTCTTTGTTATTGTGGCATCCTATTTCAATTGTTAGACATTCACACACATATATACCTACTACTTCTTGCTTCAATCAATATACAAATTGCATATTTCAATATCCCAAAATGTTTCAAAATGGACCCCTGTCACTCTTATTTATAATGGGAAAGCCCACACAATAGATGCACAGGGATGTCCCGGAGAAATACTAAATTGATCCCAGATGAGATTGGGAAAGATCACAAATAGGCACCAGGGATACCCCAGATACTTGGTCCAGTGTGGCCTGGGACATCCCAGCATATAGGGTAAATTATTGGGAATACCATCCTAAAGCACACCCACTAGGTCCTTTGCTAGCCACAATATCTTAGACCTAAGAGGTCTTTTCAAGTGGTTGAATGAAGTGTGATTTTTGTCCTTGTTAGCTTTCTGGAAAGCAGAAGTTGAAAAGCTGATGGGTTCATGGTTTTCTGGGCAGCAGAGATCCTCCCATTTGTCATGGTTAGGTTGAGTGTTAATAGTTCTGAAATCTTCTAAAGAAAAAGGTAAGGTTCTAGTGTCAATTAAAATAGATACACATGCACTCATCTTCATCAATTGAGATGAAGTAATCTTTCGCACTTTGTTCTTCTGCCCCTCAGAGGGAGCTTTACCACTAGCTGGGTTCTGAGGTAATGTCGAAGATGACGGGGCACCTGGGTTCATGGCAAAAGTGCCAGTGTAGGCCTGATGGGTATGAAAGTGATGGTTGAAGCCACTAGAACCATGGTACAGGAGGGGGAATGGCTGCACGATGTGGCCTTCACAATACATATTCTTTGTCAGACCGTCCAGGAATGTCAATATGACCGGATTGATTATGTTCATGTTGCAAGGAATATATGCCTCTGCATGAACAAGCCACACAGGCATGCTGGCATTGAGAAATATATCACAGACCTTTGAATACATAGTAAAGCAGCCCATCCATCTGGGATTCCCATCAAGGGGAAGCCAAGAGGACCAGCCTGAGGTGAGACAAGGTTGAACTATTTCAACATAATCCATGAAGGCAATGATAATGAGGAATGAACATTGTGCTTGGGCCACAAAGACAATGATGTCGCAATATGTCAGAGGATGTATGCAGAGCACATTGATGTCATCCCTGAGGGATGTGAGCATGTTAGTGACAGTGTCCTTCTTCCCTGTCTGATTAGCCTGCCATGCTTGAACTCGCTTGCAAGCAATGGTAAACAAGTTGTTGACACCATCAACAATATGTGTTACAACCATGCAAAACTGAGGCTACTAAGAAGTCCTGGTCTTAAATGGGGTTGTACTGGAGGGTTGGAAAGTCAAAGGGGCTTGGCCTCAGCTCGTGCGCTGTGCCCCTTACCCAATGTAATGAACATATTGGCGCTGGCCTTAAAACCCTATATTTTGGCGCACGTCTCACGTCTATAGGAATCTCCACCAGTCCAAAGGCCATCTTACCTCTTTAGCATTGCTGGCGGTATCTCACGTTTACCGCACACCATACCGACTGCTGCACCATGTTCCATGTACTGATGTCCTCCCATGTCCTTGCCACGTCCGCATAGCTCCATTTGGTGCGTTGATTGTTTTATGTTTGTTATCACTGATTCCATGGCAAGTCTTATTACATGTCGCCTCGTGCCACAGCCACCTCGCACTATGTTTACATACAGCGGTTACTGTACTTGAGCACTACTGATCTCGCCTAGAGCATTCCAAATACATACAATTTAGGATATAAGCACCGCATACCCTGCACGATACAGTACCTGATTTTACCCCATTGCACGTACTATAGGTCAAGATTAGTGTCTAGCTCTGGAACCACCCAGTAGTAGACTTAGTCTTTAAAGTTCGTTACCGCTCATTAATCTATCTTGCTCTTTCACCTTTACCACTGGCATACTGCTGGACTCTTGATTGCTATTTTTACTGAACTTCTCACGCACTGCTACTTTACCGCTGAAAGTACCATGGCCTTCTTTACTGTTTCTTTGCACTGCTTGCAACCGCTACCGCTGATATTATCGCTCACTTGACATTACTGTTACTGACTTTATCTCAACCATGGTAGCACCACTACATAAGACACTAGTCCCGGCAGCATCATCGCTGACCGCAGCAACTTACCGCTGACTATGATGCTACATTCACACATTGGTTTGACTCGAACTTGACCATACTAACAGGCATCCCCCTTTAGGGTCGAACGCTCTTGCCTTGCAAGTGAAGCAGACTAGACGGAGCACAAGACCACACATACTACCTTAGGAGGTAGTTTATCTACAGCCCTGGTTAGGTTGTATCTTTACACCAAGTATGTGCCCTTAACTTCAGATGAAGTCCAAGGGAGAGTTCTGATGAAGTCCAGATGAAGTCCGGATGAACTCTAAGGCAGGATAGCTTGATAGAGCTCCAAAGGACTTCCAGATGAGTGCCGGAATGCGCCGGAACTATTTCTGGATGACAAGGAATAATGGTAAGACTACTGGAACAAGTTCCAAGTAGAATGGATGAAAGATGGACTCCTGGACAAAGTCCAGGGTAGGATAGGAGCAGAGCTCCGGAGGGAAAGATGATCCATAGATGTCGGAGGATAGGATAGTGTTAAGACCATACTCAAAGGTAGAGAGATCTGAAGGGCTTTGGCCTCAGTTCGTGCACTGTGCCCCTTTCCCGAGTAATGCCCCTTATTTCAGGGAGAAGTTATATGTCCGAAGATCCAGAAGGAGTTGCGTGACGGGTCCGGATGTCCGAAGGTATCGGATATGATATGTCTGAAGGTTATCCGGAACATAGGAATAGAATGAAGATCAAGACTAGCTTCGGAACAAATTCCTAACTAGAAACTAGCAGAGATAGACTATCCGAAGATAGAGTCGGAGATATAGACTATAGGAATCAATCCCAGTCTCGGAAGATGACTTAGAGCAGAAAGTGGCTTAAGTGCGGAGGAAGCAGAATGAGCAGAATCTAAGATGATATTCAAACTAAGGTTCTACGGAGATTTACAAGTGGTTTATATACTGTAAGTATCTAAGATGGATAATCAACAAGTCCGGGACCGAGGGCTATGTATGAAGTGTAACGGAAGTCTATTAGTTAATGCACAGCGGATCAGTAAGCATGAATCGGAAATGAACACAGGTAACGGATCAGTGATGCAGGACGGAAATATACACAGCTGGAATACCGGAAACAGGAGGAATGATGAAAGGAGATAGACGCTGATATACACAAGGGAGTTAAGGTGCGAGAAGTGAGCACATTCAGATGGGTGGTCCAGACAGGATCTGTGGACCGGACGGAAATGGAATCGATTGGATCTGATCAGATATGGTTGGATCTGGGATTAGAAGTATGGTATATGACAGGTAGGATAGATCTGGAGGACCAGAGGACCGAAGGTCCAGAGCTTGGAGGAGCAGAAGAGCAGAAGAGCAGAAGAGCAGAAGAGCAGAAGAGCGGAAGAGTGGAGGGGCAGAAGAGCGGATGATTGGATGAGCATAGCTCTATGGATCTTAGGGGAGGTGTTGACTACTAGAGAGGAGTAGGTCCAGATATGGTGTAGAGATAGTATAGACTACTCCAGACAAGGTCCGGAATAGAAACAGACAGGATAAGACTACCAAAGGTAGAGTCGGAGGTGAAACGGATCAGAGACAGGAAACAGACGAAGTCCGAAAAGGATATAGGACATAGGATCAAAGCTCTGGCCTAGGGAATGATCCCACATGTCTGAGTTGGAAGCTTACAAGAGCCAGAGCCCAAGTGCAAGAACAGAAATGGATTTATATAGACATGGTAACAAGATACAGAACTCAATGGAATATACAGAAGTAGGAAAGCAATGATCAGACTGAAGTCTGCAGGAGTTGTACTACAAGGTTATATACTGTAGGTAGCATGCTGGAAGGTAAGTAAGCATAGTCCGAAGGCTATGTCTGAAGTGTGCAGAAACACATTAGTAAGTACAACAGAACATAAGGCTATGAACTCGGAGATAAAACTTGTACAAAATAACTTATCAAGATGGAGGCAGAGATAACTGAGAGCTGGGACACAGATATATACTAAATGGGGTAATGCACAGGTGCACAGGAATAGTTCGGATATGAACTCGGATCGGATATAGACACAGATCGGATATGGACATGGATCGGATCGGATGGGTGGATGAGACCGGACAGATGAATTGGGTCAGATATGGATATGGATTGGATATGGATCAGATCAGATGGGTGGATGAGACTGGACAGATGGATTGGGTCAGATATGGATATGGATCAGATATGGATGGATATGGATTGGAGTGGTGGACTGGATGTATGAATTGGGTGTCCAGATGTCTATGGATTGAATCGGATCTGGACTGAAATGCACAGTATATGACAATATGTGAGTGTAAGGTACTGATAGCAAATGCAGTCCCTGGTTGAATGGCAAAATCTGCTGTAGTGAGAGTATACCAGGCAAATTGCAGGTCAATTGACGAAGTATCCTTGCAAGGGATGCAGACAGCATATTCAAACTCCTTACAATACATCTGTGGCCACTGGAAAAAATCAACTACTCCAAAATGTCCATCTGCTCGAGCCTTGAGTTCTTCTGAATCGTCATTGTGGAGTTCCAGTATTCAATCTATATTTGAAGTGGTGATCACAAGCAGCTCTTGATAGCCAATGGCTCTGGTGTCCAGGGCACTGATAGCCTCTTTGAACATTTTATTAGAGAATAAATGATAGCATATAAATGATAGTCTTACCATTTAGACACTTGTAAGGAGTGAAGTTAGTTGATGCAGTGGGCATAGTTAGCAAATCTATAAGACTGTAAGTATACTTGTGTTGAAATCGATATTGCAAAGACAAAATTTGAGTGGGCCTCGCAGGTGTGATTGTAAGGCAGGTAGCATGGTAGAGGGTTCCACATGAAGTTTATGAGCCTCCAAGGACGTGAGTGATAAAAACGATTGAAGAAAGCATACCTTTGAAAGATACTTTGGGCAATGGTAAGGCAGACAGCAAGTGCAGAAACCAGTGTAGGAGAAGGTAAATGATACTCCCAAGAGAGTCTTCAACCCCACTGGCGCAACAACAAGAGAGCAGCCAGGGCGACGCTCCAGATGCAAAGTCTAGGAGATTGCTTTCAGTGATGTGAAGTCAACCGAAAGTGAAGTGAATGGCATGTGGCCAATTCAATAGGTCCAAGCATGAACTTTGAGGTGTAAATGGGCCACAAATATGAGGGGTGAGGAGTGAGCTGGGAGGAGTTTGAGGTGGGGAAATTGAGATGAGTGAGTGGTTGAGGCGCAAAGGGCTGGATGAGTGCTGGGAATTCCCAGCACACATTGAAATCTTATCAGCAGGATCTTAATAATTGATGTCAGTTTTGTCATGTTGTTGTTGGATTGCACACATTGTGTCCGTCTGTTTACTTGCTAAGTATTACTACAATCAATCTCTCACTTTCACCCCACCTCCTAGCATTTATCAATCACCTTTCCCATGCCATGGACCTCATTTGAACTGGCTACATGCCATTCACCTCGCTTTCAGTTGACTTCATGTCACTGAAAGCAATCTCCTAGACTTTGCATCTGGAGAGTTGCCCTGGCTGCTCTCTCGTTGTTGTGCCAGTGGAGTTGAAGACTCTCTTGGGAGTACTGTTTGTTTGCTTTCTCCTGCAGTCCTACTTTACTCTATTCACAATGGGTAAGTCATCTTTTCTACTGCATCCACCAGATCTCATTGTAACTATTGATGCCAATAATTCATTATATGCCATCTTCAACTACACCAGGGTTAGTGACCATCTGTGAGTATTTTATCTTGTATGTCTGATTGGGTTTACTGTTCACATGAGTTTCATTCAGTCATATATACACCACAATGTTTTTTGTGGAGCATGCAGTTACTTGGTGAGCCTTATTTATGTTCATGCCTAATTCTAATGTCAATTTTCCCTGCTGGCAATGGACAGGACTACAATTATCAGACAACTGCAAGGCCTTTGTGGAGGGAGGATGATGAGGGAAAGACAGTCTGCATCAGTGTGTTCCTCTTTTCTTTTCTTCTCAATTTATACATGCCATACTGATACTCCATAGACCTCTCTCTGCCCGCCTATCAGCATGAAATCCAATATCATCTGTAAATGCGCCTGCCACAACATTCCTAACAGAACCCACAAACGCCTCCAATGTCCCTGGCTCAAAATCCAATATACTTCTGTAAACACCTAATCCAATTTTGTGGGTAAGCCTGCTAGTTCACCTGATGCAATTCACTATTGACTCCAGCCCATTATTCAGCCCATGGTTTTGAAACATTGTCCATGAATGTTCAAGATGTTAGTATTCATTTCAGCATTATTGTGTTTCTTTCACTACAAATTTTCATGTATTCTATCTACTGACACTTTATGTACACGACCTTGTCAATTTGGTTTTGCCTATCATATATAAAACTGCTGTAAAGATACAACCTAACCTGGGCTGTAGATAAACTACCTCCTAAGTTAGTATGTGAGTCTTGCGCTCTGTCTAGTCTGCTTCACTTGCTAGGCAAGAATGTTTGACCCTAAAGGGGGATGCCTGTTAGTATAGTCAAATCCAAATCAAACCAATGTGCAAATGTAGTGTCATAGTTAGTGGTAAGTTGCTGCAGCTAGTGAAGATGCCGCCAGAACTAGTGTCATAAGTAGTGGTACTAGCATGGTTGAAACACTGCCTGAAAATGTAACATCGAGCGAGCAGTGCAGAAGAAACAGTAAAGAAAGCCACAGTACTTTCAGCAGTAAAGTAGCAGTGTGCATGAAGTCAAGTCCAAATAGGGGTCAAAAGTCCAGTGCTATGCCAGTGGTAACGGTGAATGAGCGATAATGATTAACAAGCAATAAGGAAACTTTAAAGACTAAGTCTACTACTGGGTGAATCCAGAGCTAGACACTAATCCTGACCTATAGTACGGTGAAAATAAGGTACTGTATCATGTGGGCTATGCGGTGCTTATATCCTATTTTGTATGTACTCGGGATGCTTTAGGCAAGATCAGTAGCGCTCAAGTGAAGTAACTGCCAGTATGTAAACATAGCACAAGGCAGCTGTGGCATGAGGCAACATGTAATAAGGCTTGCTGTAGAATCAGTGATAAGCGGTCATGTACAAAATATGCACCAAATGGAGCTATGCAGACGTGGCAAGGACATGGAAGGACATTGGTACATGGAACATGGTGCAGCAGTCAGTATGGTGTGCGGTAAGCATGTGATGCCACTGGCATGGGCTAAAGGAGTAAGACAGCCATGAACAAGTGGAGATTCCTATAGACATGAGACGTGCGCTAAAAGATAGGGTTTTAAGGCCAGTGCCAATATGTTTGTTACACCGCTGACATGCCATAAATCTTTCCCCCCCCTTTTATTATGGATATTGATCATTATTTTTTCATGTTGCCATTGGGAATTGCTCTTCTCATTATTATCTCATCCTTATTAGCTGATACATTGAACCTTTTCAGTCTGACTATGTGTTGACTATGCACACTTTCAGTGACTTCACATCCTAAAGTACTTAGATATCAAGACTACATGTCTCATGGCTGTGCAGCATCCCAAATGACCCCATCATGTGGGTCCCTTTTTGCATCCCCTCTCTAATAGTCCACCACCTGTTACCCCTACAGACTTGCAGGTGATGACTATCATTTGTCAACCTATGGTTCATTGTCCATGCCAAGCTCCTTAGGCTCTCTATTCACCTGCACCTCCCCTTCTAGTTCTACCTGGTCAGCAGCATTTTACTCAAAATACTACATTTTCATCTTGATGCTCACTTGTTCAGGATCAAAGTCACTTGCATTCTCCTAGTGGCACTGATCCTCCAGATATCGATCCCTTCATAAATCATGAACCTCTTTTCAGCGACTTGCTTTATACACCCAATGGTCCTATCAACCTTCCACACCTGCATCTCTCTGGCCTTTAGAAGAAGCAAAATTAATAGCAGAGATGGTCTCAAGAAGTCATTCCTACCCTCATCAATCCTTACCTTGCCTACAGCCCGCAATCAGGCTCCTTGCAATCCATTCCTGACCTCCTCACTGCAGATGACTTGCATTGCAGTGGGTTTTATCACCCACGTTGACATGCACGAAACCTGTTTCGAGCATGGTCACAGAGATATAGTGCATACTTTATAGGCTTAAGATACTTTAGAGTATATGTAGCTCTAAATTTCTAATACCTTACAATGGTTTTTGTACTACAGATTAAAGGGCAAATAAATTAATGGCATAATTTTATGACTTATCCTTGCCATGAAAGTATGCCAAAACCCTTAATTATGTTTTACTAAGCAAATTTCCCACACCTTTCAGAGTTTTTTCATATATTTTCCTACCTTTCTATGAAAGTTGACTGAGTTAGCATTTTGTAAATCAAATATTTAAATGAATAATAGTCAATATAGATGGACTATTCACCAGTATTTGTGTTGTTATGTGTTTAGACTAGTTCCGAAGTTTTGGTAGCCAATCGGCAGACTTTAGGATGACTAAGCAAAGTGAGTCATTATGAGTCATATCACCTCATTTAGTTAGTAGCACAGCCACATCTATAGTAGTATATAAAGGGACCACTTTTCCCCTCTGAGCAATAAGAAACATATTACTATTATTACTGAGTATTGGTGTGAATATCTGAGTGAATATTAGGTTATTCCTTCACTTCCTTTGTCACTGTTTCTGTTATATACCGTACATTCAGGTCCAGATCAGATCCGATCCATGGACATCTGGACACCCAATCCATACATCCTAGTCTGCCCATCCAATCCAGCTCACATATCTGATCCATATCCATATCCAACCCAGTCCATCCATCTGATCCATGTCCATATCCAATCCATGTCCATATCCAATCTGAGTTCATATCTGAACTATTCCCATGCACCTGCGCATTACCCCTTTTAGACTATACCTGTGTTTCCGGCTTTTGATTATCTCTGTGCTTCCAGCTCTTGGTGATCTCTGCCTCCGTCTTTATAAGTATTTCATACAAGTTTCATCTCCGAGTTCATAGCCTTATGTTCTGCTGTACTTACTAATGTATTTCCGTATGCTTCAGACATAGCCTCGGACTATCCTTACTTGCCTTCTGGCATGCTACCTACAGTATATAAACTTGTAGTACAACTCCTGCAGACCTCAGTCTGATCATTGCTTTCCTACTTCTGTATATTCCTTTGACTTCTGTATCTTGTTACCATGTCTATATAAATCCATTTCTGTTCTCGCACTTGGGCTCCGGCACTTGTAAGCTTCCAACTCAGACCTATGGGATTATTTCCTAGGCCAGAGCTTTAATCCTATGTCCTATATCCTTTTCGGACTTCGCCCATTTCCTGTCTTTCATCTGATTCACCTCCGACTCTACCTTTGGTAGTCTTATCCTGTCTGTTTCTATTCTGGACCTTGTCTGGAGTAGTCTATACTACCTCTACACCATATCCGGACCTACTCCTCTCTAGTAGTTAACACCTCCCCTAAGATCCATAGAGCTATGCTCGTCCAATCATCCGCCCCTCCGCCCCTCCGCTCTTCCGCTCTTCCGCTCTTCCGCTCTTCCGCTCTTCCGCTCTTCCGCTCTTCCGCTCTTCCGCTCTTCCGCTCTTCCGCTCTTCCGCTCTTCCGCTCTTCCGCTCTTCCGCTCTTCCGCTCTTCCGCTCTTCCGCTCTTCCGCTCTTCCGCTCTTCCGCTCTTCCGCTCTTCCGCTCTTCCGCTCTTCCGCTCTTCCGCTCTTCCGCTCTTCCGCTCTTCCGCTCTTCCGCTCTTCCGCTCTTCCGCTCTTCCGCTCTTCCGCTCTTCCGCTCTTCCGCTCTTCCGCTCTTCCGCTCTTCCGCTCTTCCGCTCTTCCGCTCTTCCGCTCTTCCGCTCCTCCGAGCTCCGGACCTTCGGACCTCTGGTCCTCCGGATCTATCCTATCCTATCCTCCGACATCTATGGATCATCTTTCCCTCCGGAGCTTTGCTCCTATCCTGCCCTGGACTTTGTCCAGGAGTCCATCCATCATCCCTTCTACTTGGAACTTGTTCCAGTAGTCTTACCATTACTCCCTACCATCTGGAATTAGTTCCAGTGCATTCCCATGCTCATATGGAAGTCCTTCGGAGCTCTATCGAGCTATCCTGTCCTAGAGAGTTTATCCGGACTCTGTCCGGACTTCACCATAACTCCTCCTTGGACTTCATCTGAAATTAAGGGCACATACTTGGGTAAGGGGCACAGCGTACGAGCTGAGGCCAAGCCCCTTTGACTTTCTGTCCTGCCGGTACAACACCATGTAAAGCCAGGACTTCTTAGTAGCCCCCAGTTTTGCATGGTCATAACAGTTTCCCACAACATTTTGACCATCTGAGATATTATCTTTACATTCTTTAATTACACTAGATAGCACATGGTTGTTAGTCATCTAGTATAGTTCTGCTTCATTCTCTTTTCTGACACAGGAGATCGTTTTTGTGGGGAGAATTATTGTATTTTCATTGATTGAGTGACAATAAATAGGACTTATACTTTATTCAATAATATTAAGAACCTGGTTAGCTTTAAGACTACATTAAGAGGGTGTACTCTGTTCTGATTCTGTGTCATACTCATCATGAGTGCCTGAGCAGCAGAGAAGTTAATTTCGAGGCCACATATTGATTGATTTGATTGTATTCGACTTCTAGTTTGCTCTCCTAGTTGTGAGAATAAGAAATAGTGAAGATATTGTTCTGACACATTTCATATTGTCACGTTGTTATTCATAACATCGTAGCACTGCATCAAGGTTATTGGTTCAGCTACACTTCATATTTCTGCCATTGCCTTTCTCCGAGTTATCCAAGTATTACATCAAGCCAGTTAGCATTAACTATCTTCCTGAATTCTGATCACACAAATTAGCAGATACTAATCCTGAGATTTTCCCACACAGATCTCTACCCTTTTAGTCATTGGTAAATTGCCTAGAAAAACTGCAACTCTGCTTCTGCAACCCCCAATGAACATCACATTATCAACCATTGGTATTTGTCTGAACCATTGACCGTGGAAGGATTGTGAAAACTGGTGATTTACTTGCCTTTCACATCCTAGTAAGACAGCATTCACTGGCAGTCACCTGTGTACTTTTTGACCATGTGTTCTAATATTTTGGAGCTAGTAAAAAGCCTGTTTGTACAAATGACCCCCAACTCAACTGTGTGGTGTGAAGCACTAGAATCTTTTTTGAATGAGCAAGGTTATAAATTGAATACAAAGGTCTGACAATAACTTTTCTCATTGTTTTGTCCTGCTGATTCCAGCTGATAGGACAGTCTTAGATGCCAGTCTAGCAGTGCATATCACTGGTATACTGTACTGACCATAATGGCATCAGACTCTATCACCACATTCATCTCGAACTCTCTGTGCACTGGTGCAGACAGCATGGATTCTCATGAAACACCTAACACCCCATAAGCACTAGGTCAGCCGAGTTCTTACCTCTGTTTGTTTGTCCTCTGTGCTTCGGCAGGAATGACTGGTGGCAGCATCATGATCCTGACACAACATAAGACATAAATTTCACTCCATAACTCAGCTTATTATATCATCAGGGTTGACTGCATTGTTTGTGTTGATGCCTGTTTCACTCAAAAGTGCTCCAAGAACCCTCAAATAGTGGCAATCAAGACCCACCTAACCTAATGCCAACTGTTTTTATGCCTGATAGCAATGTCAAGGTGATGGAAGACCATGTCCATGACTGCTGTGGTGGTGGAGCTGTGACATGCAAATGACCAAGGCAATTGGCTGAAGAGGTTTACAATGGGTATGAGGATGGGATGAGGATACCAGTGTCTGTCTTAGATGGGTGCAGCAAGTCCTTTGTGGCAGCAGACAAAAAACACAAAAAAGCAAGTACCCGCTGTAAAGATACAATCTAGCCTGGGCTGTAGATGAACCACGGCCTAAACTAGTATGCGAGTCTTGCACTCTGTCTAGTCTGCTTCACTTGCAAAGCAAGAGCGTTCGACCCTAAAGGGAATGCTAAGTTAATATAGTTTGATAATGCCCAACCTGTGGTGTGTGACTGCTGTCGGAGGTAGTGAGATGCTAGTGGTGACCTCCGGTCTGGGGGAAACTAGCAGTAATACTAGCGGTAAGTGTGGGAAAGCAGTAGACAAGCAGTAGCAAAAGTGGTAAAACTGCGGTATAGTGTGGGAAACTGGCAGTAAAACAAGTGGTGAAGCGTGGGAAAGCGGTAATGAGCGGTGGTGCATGCAGTAGTAAAGCAATTCTTAAGAGACAGTAACTTCGGCAAAAGACTTTATTCCGTTAGAGACAGTAGTGGTGACAATTCCTAAGTACCGTGTGTACCATAAAGGGAAAAGTAAAAGTACTGGAATGTGCGAAGAGTTCTTTTTAACATGTACCGTGAACGGCCGGAATACATAGCAAGAACGGTAGCGAGATAGAGATATTTAGCTAAGAGGCATGCAGCAAGCAAGTGGTGTCATGGAAGGTAAGGTAAGTCTTGCCATAGCTTTAGTAATGGCAGAAATGAATATGCTACGCACCAATGGATCTTAGACGGAAATGGAATGGACAGGAGGACATCGGTAGCGAGATTCGGTAAGGGGCAAGGATCCACGGAGTGAATGTTACGAACTGGGGTGGCGTCACCAGCGACAGTGAAAAGACACAGACAGTCTGCTGGAAAGTTCTACAATGTCCAGAAGAGGACAAGGTGAAAGTATAAGGAACGCGTTCCAAATACTATCAAGGGTTCAGCCTCAAAGACAAGTCTAAGAGGTTCTACGAGAATAGAGGCTAAGGCTAAGGAGTGCTTAGACTTAGAGACGACTAAAGATTGGAGATCTTTAGCGAAGAGGAATCCAGGTAAAACCCAGTAAGATTAAAGTAAGGAATCTACTACAAGTACACTGTGCTTATATAGGTACATATGTGTGCACAGACCAGGTAACCATGGGAATATAAGTGCGTATCCTAATGAGGAAGGCATGTATCGTACAAGCGTGTTGAGACGCATGAGTCAGAGATAAAGACATGGGTTTAGCGTATGCGTATGCTAAACCAGTTGAGTCCGAGAACGGAGTCACAGGGAGCCATGACATCACATGATATGATGTACCGGTTGTAGTTATGTGATGTCTGGTGGAAGTGGAAGTGTCCGAGCAATAAGCTCCATATCACGTGATATACGAGAATAGAAAGGAAAATGAATAGGGGCACGTACGACTGTAACAGCGAAAATGGTACCGGCAAAGCGAAAAGGCTAATGCTCGCTATAGGGGTTTTCTCAGTAGCCACTGTAGCAGTAATGAGACACTTGTGTAAAATGGCACTTTCATGGTCAGCGTGACTTTGTTCGCGACACCACTTTTCACAGACACTGGACTGATGGCATTTCTTACGAAATCTCACATGGTAGGAGACAAGAATTAAAATGGGAATTCATTATTACAGGTGAAAATGGGCTCCTTATATACCTTTTGGAGGCCCTGCTTACTAAGCATGATTTTACACATAGATTGGTAAGAAACCTTCCTATTTAGTGTGTTGAGTCAGCTTATTTTACTAAGTATATTATAAATACAGTGAATTCTTACAAAGCATGACAAAAGGCTGTTAAGTCATCTCAAGGATTGGTCATGCAAAAGCTGACAAACCAAGCCTTTTGGGTGAGCTTACTCATCCTTTTTTACTAAGTGCATTACAAATAAAGTTCAAATCTTACAAAGATCTTACAAAGTGTGATAAATCATCAAATTTGAGGATAGAAAGTTCTGGAATAAAATGAAAGGAGATAGAATATGAAGGAACTAAATCAAAGTACAAAAAAATATAAGAGACAATCAAAGTGTGAGCAAAATAATAAGGCAATTTAGAGATATAGTATGGACTATTGGATTTTCCTATCACTCTTTCTTATCTTTAGCTTGGTATGAATTCTCATACCATGTATGACACCACACACTGAAAATGTGACTTCAAGATCAACTTTGACAATGAAAATTCAGCTGGAAAAATTGGAACAGTCCTATCAAATCATAGTCAATGGTACATTTATTTATTTTTTGTTGATGCTAATGATTCACATTGAGCTATAGAACTGAACATGCATATGCAATCACAAGAGACCCCATCAAGCAGTGAGAACCTGCAATTCTGTCATATACCATACACTTGATCTCAGATCAGATCAATCCTGCTTCCATCCAGTCCACAGATCCTATCCAGACCACCCATCCAAAACTTCCTACTTCTCGCACTCTAACTCCCTTGGGACATCTGCATCTACCTCCTTTCAGCAATCCTCCTGTCTCTGGTATTCCGGCTATGTATATTTCCATCCTGCTTATTGATCCGTTAACCTATGTCTCATTTCCAACTCATGCTTATTGATCGCTGTGCATTTACTAATAGGCTTCCATTATACATTGTACATAGCCCTTGGTCTCGAACTTGTTGATTATCCATGCCAGTTACTTACAGTATATAAACCACTTGTAAATCTCCATAGAACCTTAGTTCAATATCATCTTAGATTCTACTCATTCTTTTCCTCCATACTTGAGTTCTCCCCGACTCTAGTCAGCCTCCAAGACTTAGGATTGATTCCTAAAGTCTATGTCTCCGACTCTACCTATGGGTAGTCTACTTCCATTAGTTTCTAGTTAAGACCCTGTCTGATATTAATCTTAAACCTCTTTCCATTCCTACATTCCAGATAGCCTTTGGACATAACATATCTGCTACCTTTGGACATCCGGATCCATCACGCAATCACCTTCGGACATATATCCTCCTCCTGAAATAAAGGGCAATACTCAGGAAAGGGGCACAGTGCATGAACTGAGGCCAAAGCCCTTCGGATCTTACCTTTTGAGTATGGTCTTAACAAATTCTTAAGATTGTCTCAGCATATAACATATTGTATGACCAACTGCATGCACTAATATGTCAATGCAAGGCCCCTGCTAATGCCATTCCACCCCTACCTATCCTACATGATGGTATCTTCCAGCTGGACATTGATGAAAAATGGCAAGACATAGGTCTGGAGGGATGAGACTGTGGACCCACCTCAATGGCTTGCAGATGAAAATGTTCGCCAGGGTATTCATCTTTTGCTTAATCTTGACTGCTGCATGAAAGAAGAAGACAGGTTAAGACATGAACATTGTGTCATGCAGGAGTGCATGATCATGAAGTGGACTGCACTTCAGATGGCTCAAGAAGTCACAAGTAAGTTGCTTGCTTAACCTTCATAGTATGTATGTGCTAAAATATGGCAATAGATGTTGATGTAGTGTGGCACCTTGTTAAGACCGTACTCAAAGGGTGAAAGATCCAAAGGGCTTTGGCCTCAGTTTGTGCACTGTGCCCCTTTCCTGAGTAATGCCCCTTATTTCAGAGAGAAGGTATACATCCAAAGATCTGGAAGGAGTTGTGTGACAGATCCAGACGTCGAAGGTAGTGGATATGGTACGTCTGAAGGTTATCCGGAAGTGTAGGGATGGAATGAGGATTAAGGCTAGCTTCGGAACGGGTTCCTAAACTAGAAACTGACGAGGTGGACTATCCGAAGATAGAGTCGGAGATATAGACTATAGGAATCAATCCCAAGTCTCAGAAGATGACTTAGAGCAGAAAGTGACTCAAGTCCGGAGGAAACAGAATGAGCAGAATCTAAGATGATATTCGAACTAAGGTTCTACGGAGATCTACAAGTGGTTTATATACTGTAAGTATCTAAGACGGATAATCAACAAGTCCGGGACCGAGGGCTATGTACGAAGTGTAACGGAAGTCTATTAGTTATTGCACAGCGGATCAGTAAGCATGAATCGGAAATGAACACAGGAAACGGATCAGTAACACAGGACGGAAATATAAACAGCCGGAGTACCGGTACAGGAGAAATGACGAAAGGAGATAGACGCAGATGTTCACAAGGGAGTTAAGGTGCGAGAAGTGAGTACATTCGGATGGGTGGTCCGGACAGGATCTGTGGACCGGACGGAATAGAATCATTCGGATCTGAGATTAGAAGTATGGTATATGACAGTATCCCCCCTTAGGGCCGAACCCCTGAGGCACAAGAAGCGTCGATCCGGATCGGACAAGATTAATGCGAGACGATGGGGAAGTTTGATGGTTGTAGTGCTGAGTCTGTAATCCAACAGATATACGGACGTCAGACGTCCGAAATGATTCCTACCCCCACTTCATATCCTTGTTAACAAAACTTGTCTCCTAACATGTCTGGAAAGAAATCCGATGCCCCTAAGTCTGCTGCTGACCTTGTGGCGGATCTGGAGCAGCAACTGGCGGCTGCTAAGGCTGCAGCGGAAGCCGAGGCGGAACGGAAGCGGAAAGAGGCGGAGGAGCGGAAAAGGCAGGAGGAGTTGAAGCAGATTGAGTTGGCGGAGATCCGGAGGGAAATGGAGGAAAAGAGGCGGAGGCACTGATTGAGGCTCGGGTGAGTGCTGTGGACTCTTCCAGATCCGGATATTAATGGGTTGGCAAAGGCCAAGGCTGCTCCTGCGTCGGAGCAAAGGATGGGTACTGCTCCGTTGCGTCACTAAGGGCCGGATGTGCCAGTGGGGTGATGCTGAGAAGAATGCCATGGTGAGTCGTCCGAAAAACTTCGGATCCGCTGATTTCGACGTTTCGTAGATTAAGTCCTGTGACGTCTGCCGGAAGGACAAGGCCACTTGTCCTGGAAGGCCCGGATTCGTTAAGGGGCCTAAGGGCCGGAAGAGGCAGCGTCCTGCTGGTACTCCGTCTCCGAAGGGCAAAGGCAAGCGCCGTCAGAGGAGTCCTACTCCGGATGTGGCGGACGCGGATGTCTTCTCTAATCCAGTCACTATCGAAGGTACGGATGAGGATTTTGTGGAGATGATCAGGCTTGGGTGGCCGCTGCTAATGGCATCATTGCTGAGTTGGCGCGGACCAACGGACTTCTCCAAGATGGTATTGCGGCGGCGGAAGGGAGTCGGATTGCCATGGAGCGGATGAGCTCACCATGGAGGCCTTCCTCCAGCAACAGAGGGAATTCCAGGCCCTGCTCATCGAGGAAATCCGGACCGGATTTAGGCTTTCCGTTTCTGCCGGATCCGACAAGGATGGCGCTGGTGAGGAGATTGGGGAAGAGGTGGCGGATGAGAATGGAGGAGAGATGGCGGATGGACTGGGGAGAGAGGACTGGGAGGAGACTGCCGGAGGTGAAATGGAGACTGGTGCTTAGTCCAGATCCGGATTTCCGCTACTGCCCTCAATGTACTTATATTTCGTTATGTACTTTTCAAGCAATGGGACCAGGCTTGTCCGGATATGCTGAGTGGAAATCCGCTACGAGATCGATGCATTTCCGAGTTCTGTGGCCAGTAACCAGGAAGTTTCTTCGTCCGTTCCTTCGTATCCGGACCAACGGACGAGGTATAGAAGTTGGCAGTGGTGCCTACGACGGTCCAGTTTAGAGTCCAGGATTTCGGATATCTCGTACTCTGGTTCTCCGTCGACTTCGACTGGTGGCGGAGGAGGTTGGATGCGATTGGGAATGGTGTTCGGAACTGCTGGCTCTAACTGCGAGACATGGAAAACAGGATGTACGGAACGCATAGAATCCGGAAGTCGGATGGCGAAAGAATGAGCCCGGGCGGGATATAATTTCGAATGGTCCCAAATTCTTTTCCGAAAGTTTCTTCGACGGACGAGTGGAGCGGAAGTACTTGGCTTTGACGAAGACTTGTTCTCCAATCCGGAAGTCTGGAGCAGGCTGTCTTTTAGCGTCCGCGGGTCCTTGATAGCGTTTCTGAGCTTCGGACATCTCATCTCGGAGGAACTGGTGAAGTTTGTTAAGGTCTAGGGCATATTCCTGGGCACGGATGGAGGATAGGTCGCGTTCCGGATGGATGGAAATGTTCGGATGATAACCTTTATTGGCGAAGAAAGGTGAAACTCCGGTAGTGGCACTCGGAGCGTTATTGTATGCAAACTCTGCGAGGGGCAGCAGCTCGGACCAGTTGTCCTGCTGATAGTTGCAGTAGATCCGGAGGTACTGTTCCAGCGTTTGGTTGGCACGTTCTGTTTGTCCGTCCCCTTCGGGATGATATCCGGATGTGAAGTGTAGGACCATGTCCAATGCCTTTCCTAGGGAACGGAAGAAGTGGGATACGAACTCTGTTCCTCGATCCGAGGTTACATGGGGGGACTCCATGCTTTGGAGGAGAAATAGGCGGGCGAGATCAGGAGAAGTAATGGTGTCGTGGGTCGGGACGAATATGGCTTGCTTGGATAAACGATCTATGATGACGAGGATGGCTGTAAAGCCGGATGAGTCCGGAAGTTGTTCAATGAAATCCATAGAGATGGAATTCCATGGTTTTTCTGGGACGGGAAGTTGCTTGAGTAACCGTAGGGCTTATGTCTCGGAACTTTGGCTCGGGCGCAGGATGTGCAGGATCTGACATACTTTTGACAAAGGCTCGTACTCCGGGCCAGTGTAGTCGTGTCGATGAGCTCGAGGGTACTATTCTGTCCGAAATGTCCGGATAGGGGTGATCATGGCAGTTATGGAGGACATGTAGTTGTAAGTTATTGGCTTCCAGGACATAGATATGGTTGCCACAGCGAAGGGATCCACAATCATCCACTGTCCATCTCAGATCCGAAGGTACCGGAAGATGCATCTGTGCAATAGGATCATTGGGAAGTTCAGTCAAGATATCTTTCCGAAGGTTTTTGTATCCATGAGAACAGCTGCTCTAAGAACAGAGGTGCTAGGGTTGTGGCTCATAGGGATGAAGCTAACTGTTCGGAGGTGAATACTGGGCGGAAATTATGAGGATTGACTTGAGTGTAGTCCTTATCCCCTCTTTGGGGTAGATGTCCCAACATCTAGTAAGGGAATCCGGTTTGGCTCCAAGTTTTCCGGGATGGAAATGGATGATGAGATTGAACTGATGAAGGAATTCAGACCAGCAAGCCTGACGGCAAGAGAGAAGTTTGGTAGTGGAGAAGTACTCAAGGCTTTTGTGATCCGTAACAACATCTATAGTCTCGGACAAGCCTTCTAGGTAATGTCACCAGGTCCAAAAAGCTTCGTGGATGGCTAGGAGTTCCTTGTCATGGGTGTCATAATTGAGTTCCGGAGCAGACAGAGTACGGAATAATAGGCAACCGGACGAAGCTCTGAGTCTGGACATACAATGGACAGTATTCTGGCTATGGCATAATCAGAGGCATTGGTTTCCACAACTATAGGAACATCTGGAATCCAGTGGGTAAGTACGGAGCAGAAGTGAGGCTTTTTTGAGTGCTCCAAAGGATTTCCGACAGTCTTCGGAAAAGTTCCAAGGAACTCCCTTGTGCATGAGCTGAGTGAGGGGAACTATGATATCCGAGTAGTTGAAGATAAAACAACAATAGAAATTAGCGAATCCAAGGAAGGATTGAATGTCCTTGATCTTCCGAGGTTCTGGCCAGTCGACAATAGACTGGATTTCTCTGACGACATTGTCAAGCCATCCGGAGATAGCAGGTAACCAAGATACTCGACGGAGGATGAGTGGAATTCACATTTCTTGGGTTTGGCATAGAGTCAATGTTTACGGAGGCAGTGTAGTACTTCTTGGATGTGTTTCCTATGACTCGCAAGGTCTTCAGAATAGATAAGGATGTCATCCAGATATACGATAATGCATATATCCAGCATATCAGCAAACACGCTATTAACAAAGCGTTGAAAAGCCGCTGGAGCATTTGTAAGGCCTTCTGGCATTACCAACCATTCATAGGAACCATAGTGTGTTCGGAAGGAAGTCTTCCCTCATCTCCTTCCGCTATCCAGACGAGATGGTAAGCGGAACGGAGGTCAATTTTGGTGTAAACTTTAGCACGGCTCGGAGAGTCTAGGAGGTCAGCAATGAGGGTAACAGATATCAGTCCTTTTTTGTAATCTGGTTGAGGCCTCAGAAATCTACACAGAGGCGAAGAAAACCATCCTTCTTTTTACAAACAGGACAGGGGCTCCGTGAGGAGAGGATGAGGATTGGAGAATTCCAGACGAGATGTTTTCATCGAGGAACTTCTGGAGGGCTTCAAGCTCAATTGGAGAGAGGGAATATATGGTTCTGAGAGGCGACTAGCTCCTTCCTCTATCTTGATTTTGAGGTCATAGGGTTGGTGAGGAGGTAACTGTCCGGCTTTGCCTTTGTCAAAGACATCCACGAACTCGTGGTATTTGGAAGGGATTTTGGAGAGATCTGGAGGTTGGATGATACAGATGCAGATCGGAGATTAACCCGGAGGGACAGAGATAGATGCTGAACTGAGTGGATCCTTCTAACTTGCAGGCATGGCAAAAGGCCACTGCGTTTATCAGAGATATGTTAGGGACCGAAGTGCCAGTGGAGGGTTCGGATTTGGTCAGAGGAGGAGTCTCTGCCACGGATGGGATGCTCTGAGGCAACGGAGATATTGGAGGGGAGGAATTCTCCTTGGATAGAATATCCGGAGGTAACAGAGGTGTCAGATTGGATTTTCCTGCACAGATGGTGTGTCCAGAGGCAGCGATGATGCGGATGGGGTCAATGGCATTCCCTGTACAATAGTTTGGAACTCAATGCTGCCCAATACCCAGTCAATCAACGGATTGTGTCGGGTGAGCCAGCTATATCGAGAACGATATAACATGAGGAATCCAAAGGGGTGACGTAGAACGTGTCGGAAGTGATTACACCGGAGGAGAATCGGACGGATAAGTTTATGGCTTCGACAATATTGTTATTGCATGTACCATCAAATAAACGGAGTGGAAGCGGAGGAATCTGATAGGTAGGATTTTATGTTTTCGGACGAAATCAGTGTCTATGAAGCAGTGGGAGGAACCACAGTCTATGAGGGCCGGAAAGTCAGATATATTGGAGAAATGGAAGAGAGACATATGGACACAGAGAGTTCGGATCAGGAAGAGTTACAGCGTTGAGTCGTAGTTCCATTGTACGGGTTGGGCCAATGCGACCCTCATCCCGTACGGAGTCAGGATGCGGACTAATTTTTTGCCTCATCCGAGGCTTCCGGTTCCGTTTCCGGAGTGAGCAGTAGCGCGGCCTTTGGCAGCGCGAAGTGGATTTGGTGCATTGGGCAGTGTGACCAGGTCGCCGCAGAACATACAGAGCTTTTGTCAAAACCTCTGACGCTCCTGGGTGGTTAGCTTTCCATCCACACCAACACATTAGGAAGATCCGAACTTTCGGGGCAGAGGAGGTTGTGGAGGATGTGGGTTTATTGAATTTGGGCATATCGGATCCGGAAGTTGGAGTTCGTCCGGTCGGATGTTGACTGCCTGGGAGGATTGGAAGAGGTGGTTCTACTCTCTGGGTGACTTCGCCCCTCCGTTCCCAGTAACGGGCATCGATGGTCTGGGCGAGAGTCTTGAACTCCAAAAGGGTAGTGGGTTTACCCACGACTAATCTCATCTTTGATTCAAGCCGGAAGTCCATTGTAGAATTGGCATCGTAGGCTCCATCTCCCCATTCGCATACTTGGGAGGCAAGTCGCTGGAATTCTACAACATACTTGTTGATGCATTGTCCATCACAACATATGGAGCTGTTCCAGCTGCATTTCTGTGTCTCCGGAGGGGTCGTGGGGTCCGAAGTTGGTTTGGAGCTCAAGCATGAAACTTGGAGTATCATCCATCCCGTCCAGACAGTTGCTATATCCATCCAAAGGAGATCTGGTTCAAACCACTTGAGAGCCATTACCCTTTGAGGTAAGATTGGGCAAAGTTGACTTTAGCACATCCGGAATGGAATGTGTTAGGTTTGCTCTGGAAGTTGAGCTCACATTGGACGAAGAATGCTCGGAGCTTGTGTGTTACAATGTACATTGCCCCTATTCATTTTTGTCTCATCTTTATCTTGTATATTACATAACATGACTCTAACTCATATGCTCAACACATCTGTACTATAGTTGCCTTCCTTCTTTGGATATGCACTTACATTCTCACATCTCCCTGGTCCGTGCGCACATATGGCTTATTTAAGCACATTGTATTATGCTTGTATACTTCACTTTAATCTACTGGTTTTACGGGAATATCCTTTCGCTTAGGTATCCAAACCTAAGTCATCTGAATCATCTCTAAGTCTAAGCACTCCTTAGCCTTAGTCTTTATTTGACTGATTATTTAGAGTCCTGACTCTTTGATTAAAACCCTTGATCCTACTCGGAACGCTTCCTTGTGCAGTACCGTTCTTCTTTGAAACACAGTTGAACCTCCCAGCAGACCATCTGTGTCTTATCACTGTCCGCTGGTGACGCCACCCCAGTTTAACATTGCGAGGCTCAATCTGTCGAAGGTATCTGGTTCGCATATTTTGACTTTGCTATCATCCGAATGGTGGTACGAGAGCTACTGCGAGCGAGGTGATTAATAGCTACAGATAGTTGAGCTAAAACCGGTCCTGAGGGTTCAGATGGTTATGATCTTCTTCATCATCTGGATCCTCATCGTCCGGATCATCACCTCCATCATCTGGTGGGTTGCCGCGCAACTCATCATCAAAGCGAATGGTCGGGCGTGAATTAGTGTCTGGGTCATCCATGTTCCAAGTTGTGTAACCGGATCTGGTCTGGCTTGATGCGCAGAGATGCTTTGACCTATGTCGCTCATGCTCACACAGCGTTGAGAGAAGCTGGTGAATGTTTGGACGATGGGTGTCAGATCTCGTTGGATTGGACCAAGTCCAGCTCCTCGGAGAGTGTTCTGAGTTTTATGTGGAGGCATGATTGTGGGATGGTTTAGAGAATGTTACTCGGAAAGGTGTGAGTTTGAATGTACTGTTAAGACCATACTCAAAGGGTGAAAGATCCAAAGGCTTTGGCCTCAGTTCGTGCACTGTGCCCCTTTCCCGAGTAATGCCCTTATTTCAGAGAGAGGTATACATCCAAAGATCTGGAAAGAGTTGTGTGACAGATCCAGACGTTCGAAGGTAGTGGATATGGTACGTCTGAAGGTTATCCGGAGTGTAGGGATGGAATGAGGATTAAGGCTAGCTTCAAAATGGGTTCCTAACTAGAAACTGACAGAGGTGGACTATCCGAAGATAGAGTCGGAGATATAGACTAAAGGAATCAATCCCAAGTCTCAGAAGATGACTTAGAGCAGAAAGTGACTCAAGTCTGGAGGAAACAGAATGAGCAGAATCTAAGATGATATTCGAACTAAGGTTCTATGGAGATCTATAAGTGGTTTATATACTGTAAGTATCTAATACAGATAATCAACAAGTCTGGGACCGAGGGCTATGTACGAAGTGTAATGGAAGTCTATTAGTTAATGCGCAGCGGATCAGTAAGCACGAATCGGAAATGAAACACAGGTAATGGATCAGTGACACAGGACAGAAGTATACACAGCCGAATACCAGAAACAGGAGGAATGATGAAAGGAGATAGATGCAGATATACACAAGGGAGTTAGAGTGTGAAAGTGGGCACATTCGGATGGGTGATCTGGACAGGATCTGTGGACCGGACGGAAATAGAATCGATCAGATCTGATTGGATATGGTTGGATCTGGGATCAGAAGTATGGTATATGACACACCTTGAGAAGCGCACTGCGCAGCTATCCCTCACTTGCATTGAGTGGCAAACAATGGTACAGCCCATACCCTGTGCATGAAAAATGCCTGATAGCTGGGGACCATCCTCCGCTGATATTGCCAATACTGCACATTCACTTTACCATGCAAAAACAACTCATGGGAATTATCAGAGGATGGGAGTGATGATGATGACCTAAATGATGAAGGAGTTGATGATAAGTTGATTGCAGCAGTGGAGGAAGTTGCATATGCAGATGAATATTGGACTATGGATTTAGATGATGAAGGAGAACTAGAGTACTGGGATGAAGTAATTATACCATCATCTCCAACCTTGTATCAAGTTGTGGGTTGAATGAAGGTGATAATTATAACATGACTCTGATTTGAGGGCAGTCTAAATATCAGGTGTGACATGTCAATATAAGACATTGAGAATTCCTGACATCAGACTATATGTGTTACAAACTGGGATGGCATCACCAGCGACAGTGATAAGACACAGACGGTCTGCTGGGAAGTTCAACTACATCCAAAAGAGAATGGAGACTACTACTTAGAAAAGGTTCCAAGTAGGATCAAGGGTTCAATCGAAGAGTCGCGACTCTAAGACAATCGGTAGAATAGAGACTAAGGCTAAGGAGTGCTTAGACTTAGAGACGATTCAGACGACTTAGGTTGGAGGCCTAAGCGAAGGATATTCCTGGTAAAACCCAGTAAGATTAAAGTAAAGTATACAAGCATAATACAATGTGCTTAAATAAGCCAATATGTGCGCATGGACCAAGAGAGACGTGAGAATGTAAGTGCGTATCCAAAGAAGGAAGGCAACTATAGTACAGATGCGTTGAGCATATGAGTCAGAGTCACGTTATGTAATATACAAGTAAAGGAGACAAAGAGAAAATGGATAGGGGCACGTACGACTGTAACATTACCCCCTTTTTATATGGAAAGTCACCGACTTTCATATATCGCAATTGGCGTCATAGATGGGATCATAGTCGTCATAGTTAGCGATGTCTACGTCAGCAGCACTTCCCCCTAGCAAATAAGCCGCTTCTTCTTCTGCTACAGTCCTCACTCGTCGACCTGCCTTTCTACGTCGACGATTAATAAGATACTGCTCCCACCTACGAAGTGCCTTATAAAATCCATTGTCCTTCCAAGTAAGTGTAAATGGGGGATTTCCAATACACTGAGGGCAGTAGATAGATAGATGGGTAGGGGCATGTCGCAGACAAATTTGACACTGATAGTCAGGGCAATTTTTCTGCCGATGTCCTATGATGCCACAAAACCGACATTTCATATTTTCATCAGTGTTGGAGGTAGACATGCGTAATGGTGATGGTGAAATAATGGGTTTGGGACTAATGGATCTGGCACGCTTCTTTCCCTTCCATTGCACCATACGACCTAAAGCGAAGGCATTGTCATGTCTGAGCTGCGCCTGCTGTTCAGTGGTAAGAGTGTATGCCGACGTTGGGAGATCAGGAGAAGTTGCTCATTCAGCAACTGTGAGGAGTTCGTCAGAGGAGGAAGGGGACGTTATGCTGAAGTCCTTTACTAGGACTGGCGAAACAGGGTCCATTGGACCAAATGATGCTGGGATGGACATTGGAGGATGAATATGGAGGTCGCAGAGTCGAGGACCAAGTGCCACCAACTCAACGACAGGGACTCCTAATATTTTCGCAGCTTCACACTGCTCGTCTGTGCAAGGTTCGTATAACCATGTGGGGTGATCGTGGGGGACTAGCAGAAGGCGGTGAAGTTGGTCGTTCAATAGGAGATGGAGTTCATGGGGAAGCGAGATCCGTTTGAGTTTGCCGCACATTGGTAATAGCTTCTTCAACTAGATTTCTGGCTGTTCTTGTTTCCATGACCGATTGTTGGATAGTTTCGACGACTGCATTGGTGAGCTGTCCAATCTCTTGAACAGCAGTATATAAGCCAGCAAAGGCATCAAGGTTAGAATAACTGCACAAAGGAAGGGGTGGAGGGACTGGAAGTGGGTCCGTATCTCTTTGTGGAGAGGGAGGTCGAGCAATGCCTGCTCAGCGTTCGGCCACAATGTGAATAGCTTCTTCGACATCACTTTTACAAGAATGGGGAAGCAAAAGCATTGCATAAGAGCGAATGCGTTTCTGTAGATGTAAGATACGCTGGCGATATGTGATTTCTGTAGTTTCATTGATATTAGTTTCAATGAGGGCGGCGGTACGGATGATATTGATGAGGAGTAAAGTGTGGAAGGCACCTCTTTTGGTGAGGATTCTCTCAATCTCGAGAGCATGTCCTTCGCATAGAAGGGCAGCTTCAATATAGGAGGTGTTGTCGATTTCAGTAGCAAGGGTTCCGTAGTTTTCTGCATCGGAATCAGAGTCATTGTTGGCAATAGTGATGGGGGTGATGTATGCAGTGGGGAAGGGCATTTCGAAAGGTTTTAGTTGATCAAGTGCTAGTGCGGTTTGATTGACTGAAGAATAGTCAGAGGAAGTGTTGCTTCTTATAAGCATTCAGGATTCGAGCGGAGTTCTTCAAGTTCTTTTCTGGGAGCCATTCGTTATCTCCCGATGAATATCCTTTCCACAAATCAAGATAGTATCGGCGAATGCCGGTTCCTTTATGGGAAAGAATTGCTTCTACTTCGTATTCTTCTTCTTCTTCAATGATATCAGGCGGTGGTTCAAGGAAGTTCGGGCCGTGCACATCCATTTCGCTATAGGATGATAAGACGGAAGCATGGAAAGTGGGATGAATTTTCCATTGTGGAGGGAGTTTGAGCATAAATGTGATAGGCGATAAGACATCGATGATTGGGAACAGTTCGTATCGTTTTGGTGCAAGTTTCCACGATGGGAGTTTGAGTCTAAGATTGGCAGCAGATAGCCAGACCTTATCTCCGATCTTCCATGATTGGTACTTATCTCCTCAGGATCATTCTGCCATTTTTTGCATCGCAATATTATGGCATGTGATGGCTTCTTCTCGGATCTTTTGCAGAGATCGAACTCGATCTTCTGCTGCTGGTACAGTAGAGTCAGGGATTAAATGAGGGATGGCACAGGGTTCATATCTCATCATGAGAAAGAACGGTGAGGCATTTTGGGCATCATGCTTTCGGTGGTTGTGAACAAACTCAGCAATAGGAAGATGTTCTAACCAATCTCCAGGGTTGTTGCGGCAGTAGATTTGTAAATATGTTTCTAGCTCTTGATTGAGCTGTTCGGTTTGACCATCAGTCTGGGGGCGATAAGCTGTAGATGGAGTGATGGCATAGTCGAGGAGTCGTGCAAGTTCTTTTGAGAAGCGGGATAAGAACTGTGGGCCATGATCGGAGATGACTTTGTCGTGAAGTCCAAATCGTCGATAAACATGTTTCAAAAATAACTTGGCAATGCCTTCAGAAGTGATGGTTTTCAGACAAGGGATGATAATTACCCCCTTTGTAAGGCCATGGTCTACCACGACCATGATACTGTCAAAGCCCCCGGAAACAGGGAGGTCAGTGATAAGATCGACCGAGACCTGCGAAAAGGGACGAGTTGCAGATGAGGGGATCAGGACAAGTGGGGGTCGAACAGGGTGTGTATCCGCTTTCATTTGCTGACAAAGGGCGCAACCCTCCACATACTTCCAAATATAGGAACCCATAGCAGGCCACCAAACTTCCCATTTGACGAGTTCTTCAGTTTTGAATCTACCAGGATGTCCCACGGTAGGATGATCATGATACTATTGCAGGATATCAGGACGATGTGCCAGTGGGACGTAGGCACGATTCTTAAAATAGAGGATGTTCTCCTCAATCTTCCAGTCAGAAAGTGCCGACTTCATAGGGGGCAGGCACACGCCATCTAGAGCGTCGGATGCTGTTTTGAAGACAGGGTCGTCGAGGGGGTCAGAGGATGACAAGACATCCTTTAGGTCGGTATCAATAAGACGAATGAATAGAGCATCAGGGAGGAGAGTCTGGTCGTCGTTATCGTCTTTGCCGGAGTCATAGTCGGGCCGGCGAGAGAGGGCATCGGGTACCGCCAATCTGGTACCTGCAATGTGATGCAGTTTGAGGTCGTAAATAGACAGAATCAGTTGCCAACGTGCTTGGCGACAGGTAAGCTTCTGTGCACTTCTAAAGTACAGAAGATTCTTGTGGTCGGTGAATACCAGGACAGGGTGCGGGTTTCCTTCAAGATAATGATGCCATTCATTCAACGCCCAGATTACAGCAAGGAGTTCCCGATCAAAGATCTGGTAATTGCGTTCCATGAGGTTCAAAGACTGCGAGAGATATGCGCATGGGTGATAAACACCATTCTCATCAGTCTGTAAGAGAACTCCGCCAGTTGCTACAAGCGAAGCATCAGTAGCAATGGCAAATTGTCAGGAAGGGTCAGGATTGCGAAGTACCAGTTGGGATGTGAAGCGTCGTTTTAGTTCGTCGAAGGTGTCCATACATTTGGGTGACCAATTAAAGACCTTATCTTTCTTTGTCAATTTGATAAGGGGTCGAGCGATATCAGAGTAATGGGAAATGAATGTGCGGTAGAAGTTGCAAAAACCAAGGAATGACCGTACTTCTTTTACAGATTTTGGTATTGGCCATTTGGCAATTCCCTTAGTTTTGGCGGTGTCCATAGCAACCTGTCCAGGGCGAATTATCATTCCGAGGTATTCCACTTCTTCTGCATCAAAGGTGCATTTCTCCAGTTTCAGGAACAAATGTTCCTTTCGTATCCTCATCAAAACCCGTCTTGTCCATTCGCGGTGTTCTACCATAGTTGTGGAGAAAATCAGGATATCATCCATGTAGATAACCATCCATCCTTCATTGATTTCCTGCTGGAAGGTATGATTCATGTATGCTTGGAAAGTTGCCAGGGAGTTGCAGAGGCCAAAGAACATGATGTTCGGTTCAAAGAGGCCGAATTCTGTAGTAAAAGCCACTTTCCAGCGATCATCGGGATGGATACAAATGTTATTATAACCGGACCGAATATCCATTTTTGTAAAGAACTGTGCGTTGTGAAGGCGTGCGACGAGGGAAATAGGAAGTGGGAGTGGATAAGCGTTCTTGACTGTCCAATCATTGATGTAGTGATAATCTTGACAAGGACGCAATTCTCCACTCTTCTTTCCCACAAAGAAGAAGCCACTAGCTTGGGGTGACTTCAATTCTGAGATGAAACCCTTTGCAACATTTTCATCAATAAACGTTTTGACGGCAGCGCGTTCTTTTTCCGATAGTGGGTAAACCTTAGATGTGCGGGGAATAAAACCGGGTTTAGTATCAATCCGGTGATCAATACCAGGGCATTCAGGGGGTAGTTTGTTTAGTCTGTCTTTAGCAAAGTCATCCGCAAAGTCATGCAAGTATTCCGAGACCAATTCTTCAAAGGATTTCTTTTTCTTCTCCTTCTCATCCATAGCGAATTCCTGAGCTTCATTGCTATATTTTGGAGGAGGAAGGGAGATTGTGGAGTAGTTGGGGAGTTGTTCAAGTCGGGAAGTTCCATCACATGTGAGGGGTGTATCCATAGATACTTCTTCGATGATTCTCATACTAACTCCATCTGTGTCATACTCCACAAGGAATTCTCTGTCTCCAAGCTCGTAAGAGGAAATTTCACATACTTCTGGTGCATGCCAGACATCTTGCATAGTGTTGAATTGATCATCATCCTCTGTTGGGATCAACGAGGGCACAGGTTCTTCTTCATCGGGGATTTCTTCAATTGAAGCTGAAAGAGTATTTTGAAGAGTTTTCGGAGGAACATAGAACTTGGATAGTTTTGGTACATTTGTATCATGTCCGGGGATTTCTTCTTCCGCTTTTCTTTTTCCATGCTTCTGTTCTTCTATTGGCCGTTGCTCAATAGGTTCTGGTCCGGCCCAATACTCGGGTTCGGAGTTGTTCTTATGCTTCTCTGCGTGGAGAATCAGTGATACTGCTCTCGGCAGTTGTACACGGGGGGTGGAGTTTGTAGTACGTGGCATTTGTATTTCAGGTTCTGGATCTCTTGGAACATCAGGAATGTTAATAGAAGGGGCGACAAGGGGTTTTGGAAGTTGTGAATTTTGCCATTTCTTGGGATGACAATGGAAAGCCGGGGGTAGCCCGTTCTTCTTCCGATCTGTATCCAAGTTGATTTCAATTTCATCAGACTTCGTTGTTCGAGGGAGGGCGAGTGTTTTGGCGGCCCAATCTATACTGGGGTTCATGGCGCGTAACCACAGGATTCCCAGAAGGATTTGATTTCTTCGTCCTAGTTTAGTGATATTGAACTTTCCATACATGGTTCATTCATCAATTTTACTAGGAGACAGTAGTGTGTGATCAGCCCTCCCTTGATAAGAGTTCCATCTGCTGTAGTGACTCGAAATGGTGTTTTAAGTTTTCGTTGTGTGATTTGATGGAGTTTCACAAACTCCTCGGAAATAAATGTTCCTGCTGCGCCGGAATCAATGACAGCAGTAGTGTCGACGGATTTTAAGCGGGTACACGAGTGAAGAGTGATAGGGATACAGAGTTCTTTTCTTTCACCTACAGCACATACAAGCCTTAGTGATACATTAGGAGAAACATATGTCAAATCCTTGTTTCTCCAATTTAAAATCCTCTATAATCTGCCTCACAGTTTCATCTTCTTTGTTTTCGACTTCAGTTTGACAGAGCGGAGTCTTCTTCTTCCTTTCAGGACAGTTATGAATGCGGTGTCCGGTCTTCTTGCATCCGAAGCATTGTCCTTTCTTCATACACTCGGATCTTTCCATATCAGAGATTCAATCTACTACCATTGCATTCGAATCTCGACTTGGCATGTAACACGCATTTCCATAGTTCTTCTTCTTCTGCGGAGCATGACGTGCTCATAACGCCAGAAGGCATTGGTG
The DNA here is from genome assembly GCA_016800925.1 of Suillus spraguei. Taxonomy (NCBI): domain Eukaryota; kingdom Fungi; phylum Basidiomycota; class Agaricomycetes; order Boletales; family Suillaceae; genus Suillus; species Suillus spraguei. The sequence goes on along the minus strand of JABCPU010000060.1, from coordinate 160,776 downwards.
GGAGTTGTCGATGGAAATGCATTGCAATACAACATTGCGGAATATCTCTGAGACATCACCTGGCGCAAAGAGCTTGGTTAGGATACCTAGATTGAGGCCGTCTTGGAAGAACTGAATCTTTGTTGCATCATCAGTGATGTGGGCCTTGGCTGCAAGTGCCTCAAAATCAGCGATATAGGTGTGGAGATCACCGCTTCCTTGTTTGAGGTCCCTGAGCTTTGTTAATGCGGTCCCTCTGGTATCCACTGGTTTGAATGCTTCATTGAAACTTTTCATGAAATCCTTCAACATCCCATAACCAATTTTTTGTCCAGAAGTATTGGTTGACTGAGCATGAGTGAGGAATTGTTCTTTCCAAGATTTGGTGTTCTTCTCGGTCATGAAGGATGTAATGAAAATGATTTTCTGCTTATCGGTGGTGTAAAGCTTTTCATTGATATCAAAACATAGATTGCATGATTGGATGAATTCCAGAGAGTTGTCATGATCTCCGTCAAAACCGGTTGGGAGACCAATTTTATATTCGAATTCTTTGGTGGTAGCCATGATGATGACTCATCTGGTGAGTTATACTTTCTCGGTGCCTACACGCACAGTCTTGCTGTCCGTTAGGGCTTTTATCAAGTTTGGTCAAAGACACAGACGGTCTGCTGGGAAGTTCAACTACATTCAAAAGAGAATGGAGACTACTACTTAGAAAAGGTTCCAAGTAGGATCAAGGGTTCAATCGAAGAGTCGCGACTCTAAGACAATCGGTAGAATAGAGACTAAGGCTAAGGAGTGCTTAGACTTAGAGACGATTCAGACGACTTAGGTTGGAGGCCTAAGCGAAGGATATTCCTGGTAAAACCCAGTAAGATTAAAGTAAAGTATACAAGCATAATACAATGTGCTTAAATAAGCCAATATGTGCGCATGGACCAAGAGAGACGTGAGAATGTAAGTGTGTATCCAAAGAAGGAAGGCAACTATAGTACAGATGCGTTGAGCATATGAGTCAGAGTCATGTTATGTAATATACAAGTAAAGGAGACAAAGAGAAAATGGATAGGGGCATGTACGACTGTAACAATATGTGGTCTGGGATTTCCCAACATGAGATTATGTGTTGGCTGGGATTTCCCACATGAGATAATATTGGCTGAGATTTCCTAACTTGAGATTATATGTTAGCTGGAAATTCCTACATGAGAATATATTGGCTGGGAATTCCTAACCTAAGATTATATGTGGTCTGGGAATTCCCAACCTGAGATTATATGTATTCTGGAAATTCCTGACTTGAGCATATATGTTGACTAGGAACTCCCACACAAGAATATATGTTGGCTGGGAAATCCCAACTTGACATTATATGTGATTTGAGAATTTCCACATAAGAATATATGTTGACTGGGAATTCCCAACTCAAGATTATGTGTGGCCTGGGAATTTCCACATGAGAATATTTGTCAAACAGAAATTCCCAACTTGAGATTACACGTGGTTTGGGAGGTCCCACCTTGAGACTATTTGTTGGTTGGGAATTCCTGACATGAGATTACATGTGGTCTGAGAATTCCCACCTGACATCCTATTAAGTGTTAAGAAAGTTTGTTCATTGATTCAACAGGATATCAACTCATTGCTCACATTCTGCATGCATGTCTGTGCCACCATGACCACTCACCATGTACCTGAACAGTTTCATCTTACCAGGGAGGCATTTAGGTTCAGTTCATCAAGCTAGCTACAGTGTAACAAATCTAAGGTCAAAATTGTACAGTACTACTTCTGCCTAACAGTGCTTTTCATTTTCTAGTGGTGCCTACACTACCCTCTAATGGTCCTCATGACACCTCTCCATGGTCCCTATGCTGCCCTCTGATGATGACAGTCCCCACACTACCTGCCTATGACTCCTATACCACCCTCCTCACCTCATCCTGTGGGAATAATGCATTACAATTGTAATTACAAGATACGAGTATTGCATTAACAATTGTGATGATTAATAATGCATATTACCTCATATATTACCTCATTATAATTAATATCAGTCAGAAACATGTTAGATGTTAGAGAGTTTGTTAGAGGGTTTGGAGGTTAGTTGTTAGTTGTTAGAGAGTTAGAGGTTAGCTGTTAGTAGTTGGTTAGCAGTTAGCAGTTAGTTAGTGTTAGCTAGGATTATATTCTGTCTCAGATAGTTAGATTAAGTTAGGTAATGTTAGGTAATAGGTTGATGTACTGATAGTTACAACGGTTAATGCAATACATTAGTCTTGTAACTATCAATCAATTAATGCATTAGAAGGACAGGATGGCCTCCCCTCCAATAGTCTCTGTACTACCTTCAATGCCCAGGGCCTACTAGACCCTACAATACCTCCTCTAATACCCCCTAATAGTCTTTGCTATACCCCCCTAATATATGGCTCGAAGGACCCCTGACACCACCCATGTCACAGAAATTCTCACAAAATCATTCCCAGGTGGGCTGGGACAGGATTTGGCATTGTCCCACAGTACTTGTCCCAGATGGGAAATACCAGAGAAACCATACCTCTTAGGTTGATACTGGTGTAGAGGACTATCAACCGTATACTTTTGGGGGTAACTGAAGTGACAGCGCAAACATTGTATTTGTTATTATAAGAACCAATGTATAGTACATATCATCGTGTTTACATCGAGCCGACCGAAGGGTTGTCCTTGCATGGAATATACATACACTGGATTATGGGCAGACATTCAGCTCTACTCACAATACATAAGATTGACAACGGCAGCAGGGTACGCTCGTTAACTTCAGGCCGCACTTTCTATTACGTCCACTCACTTGCTATCTCTTCTGATGGCTTCTTCATTGCATCCACCTCATTCGACCTTACTGTGAAATTATGGAACACAAAATCACACAAGAAGATAGGACAACTAAAGGAACGTAGCCTTATGGATGACTTGTATTGATTGTTATAGACCTAGGTGTAGGATATTCCGAGGGAGACAAGAAGAATAATCAGAGGCAAAACGTACCTAGCTCATAATCAGACGTAAATGAGTCAGACGTGTGGCAAATTGTAGGAGCTCATAGCTGCAAACAGAACATTTTCAAGATGACTTTTCCAGATCTTCATTTGCTCGTGAAATATTACTATCCCAACACAAACCAGCCCATGTATATGGTGTTCTCGACTGTCTGAATACACTCTGCTTATCTGAAGGTGAGTTTGTTTAAATATTTTGCTAACTCCATCTTCCACTCAAACACATATCAGACGAGAGCAGCCTCGCCATCAACTTAGAGTTGCCTTCGCATTCGAGGCATTTAGTTTCACCTTCGAAGCGACGAAACCAGGTCCTGTAGTAAGCTGTTCATGTCTTTGGCTCGCTTACCCGGCGCTGATGATGCTCTGACCGTGCCCCGCTCTCAGGCAGTGTGTTTCGTTTCTCGTTTGTTGGCTCGCTCGCCCGGGCAACCCTGATGATGTTTTGGTCGTGTTCCGCTCTCAGGCAGTGCGTTCCTCGTCTGTTGACTCGCATGCTCAACCCTGATGATGCGCTTGTCACATTCTACTCCCAGCCAGTGTGTGTTCTCATCTTTTGGCGCTTAATACCCAACCCTGATAGCGCTCTTGTTGCGTCCCGCTCTCAGAGTATGTGTTTGGCCTGTTTATCTGACGCTGATGATGCTCTTGCCGTGTCCTGCTCTCAGAGAGTGTCGTGTTCTAGTCTCTTGGCTCGGTGCTGAATGATGCTCTGGTTGTGTCCCGCTCTCAGTTGGTGTAGGTTCTCGTTTTCTCGTCTTTTGGCTTGCTTTCCTGATAGGCTGACGGCTTTTTGCAGTCTCTCGTTGTCCAACAACGAAGAAGTACGTGGTTTCAATGCTGGTAATGCTTTGGCGACAGCCCATTCTCATACGGTGTGTAATGTCATTTGTTGAAATCTTTACTATTTTTCTGACCTTGACAACGCCAGAATGAGTTTCTCTGCCATGGCCCAACCCAACCAAGTCACGTTTCGCCATCACACGGTATGTGATGTGATCTTCCCAGGTGAACAGCTTAATCCAACTTTTCCCATTGCCCCGTCAGATGGTGCATGTTTCCATATCACGCATGTGTTATGTGGCACGCACTTCCTGTCTTCTAGAAAGTTGAAATGGGAGCCATACATTGTGGTGGTGAGAGGCAGGGAACGAGGGGAGCAACGACTGGAGGCGTCCGGGAGTGGAGCAGATCCATAGGAGAACATATAGTAGTCATATGATAGCTTTGTATTCAGATGCTAATCCGAATGGTATTCAGACTGAAATCAGACATTGCGGACACTACAAACCAGATATAATTCAGTTGTCGGAATAGTACTGTAAATCCATTGAGCACGCCTCATATTCAGCCTCCAATGTTCCCGGGCCTACGTCGGATTAGAAGGCTATGTATTTCCCACTGCTTTGTCACCTCGCACCTCCGATTATATTCGTCTTTTCGCACCCTGTCCAGACCTGATCAAATTCTTGTTTCCGCAGTGAACATCAAGTATTCATCCGCTCTGATGGACGCACCGACTAGTAGTCGTCAGGTCAAATTAAATTAAGTCAGTCAGTGCTGAGTGGCTATTTTTGGTCAACACTGACTGACGCCTGACAACACTGAGATTCAGAAATTGAACATGCCAGGATCAAAAGCAAACCATCTCTTGCCACATTTTATCGAATCCTTGCACTCGCGATAACTCGCATCACCTTCCAGGTATCCACCGACTTTCGGCCAATGACGACACCGTGACAATATTTGTGTAACCACACGAGCGAATAGCGGGAGTTTGCTTCTGACAACCGTGTCATTTTTGTATTCCGTTATTGCGATAAACGAGGAATATTCACGATGGACTGTGCTATGTCCAGTCCGCATTAAACATGAAGACGATGCGGCCATCGCCGAAGTTAGACCATAAGCGCTAATGTGCGTGAACCTTTGTTGCTCCGGTCTTGCTTGTCCACGTTCATTTGTCTTCTGTATCGTGTTGGCAGGTGGTTGCGCCATGATCTGGACTGCAGGGAGCGGTTGACTTCCGGTGTGAACGACACAGTCATAACACATACTGATTATCCATGGTTAATCATTATTTGCAACGTCTAGGTTCCCGGTTTCAAGTGCGGGGGTATCCATCGTATGCTTCCTTTGTCCTCAATACAGTCCTAGCGCCGCAAGGCAAGCGGCTCTCAATTATTTGACCAGTGTATCCATACATCTACTCTTCTTAGCATGATGGCATCTGCCTGCAGATATATCTTACAGATTTTACCAACGCTTAAGTATTAAACCGAGCTGAGCTTGGCATCCCACCTCGATGATTCCGAGTCAGGGCTTGTCCTTGGTGAGACGATTCACACAATGACGAGTCAGCGCTAGGTCAAGTAATGTCTTGCAATTCTGGATTCCCAGTTTCACTGGCAAGAGCATGCGTACCTATCACAGGCTTCCTTCATTCCATCCAAAATACGACTCCAAGTCTAGTGTTTCTCTTGCAAGGCCCTACTACTGTATCTGGGATGCCAGTAGGGTCTAGTTCGAGACTACCCCTAGGAGTTCTGCCGTTTCCTCCATATGCAGCAACTCCCTGGTTTCCAACCTCGCAGATATGAGCGCTTCTTGCCAATGCCACTCACGTACTCTGTCCGGTTATTCCTTTGCGAAAACATTGACGAGTCTAAGGTACAGCGCCACGCCAGTGGCTGCGGAACCGTCAGCGGTGACAACAGCTGCTGGTTCTCTGAATCTGAGATTTGACCTATGCGGACATTCATTTGTTGAGGGATAATGGTATGCCAGCGGTTCATCGAGCTTCTTTAATTTTTATTTGATTAACAGGTCTCTATGTAGTACCGCAGCAAAGCCAAGCTCGTCTATAACAGAACACGCATGACACACAACACAATAAGCCTGCGCTTATTGTCCAGTGCTGGCATTGTAAACACTGGTGTAGGATCATCAGAGTTGTAAAGTACACATTTGCATGATTTGCGTACACCAGGATCCATTGGATAATATCAGGAATACGCCCAGGATTGACTAGTGACTTGTGTTATTGGGAAATAAAGAAAGTTCCATGCAAGTGTTCCACACCTGATATTAATTTTCGAAAACACTGGCAGTCACAATTCACCCCGCAACCACTGACCTGGCTACTCGTATACTCTGGTCGATGGCAAAATAATGCAGACACCGAGCATCGCCCTGTCGAGTGTTTATATGTAACGTAGATGAGTTCGTTTGTCGTATCCCTGCAAATGTGAATTGGATGAATAAATCATCATTATGGACCGACGTTCGCCAAACCGTACCAAAAAAAGCCAGAGTGCGTCCAGCACAAAGTTTGAGGCCTTCAAGAAAGTTATGCCACGGTACGTGGGCTGGCATTTTCAAATCATTTGGCTGCGCCTTATACTACTCGTGTATAAAAGCCAACGTACTTGACTCAGAAAACACCATCAAGTTTCAGCCATGAAATTCACTTCACTTGCCAGTGTATTCATTACTGCCATAGCGATGGCTGGCGCAGGTACTGCCATAGCGATTGCTGGCGCAGGTACTCCCATAGCGATGGCTCGCGCAGTTACTGGGACTAACATCTCAGGCGGCCCACCTGGCCCCCCACCAAGCGGCCCACCTGGCCCCCCATCTGGCCCCCCATCTGGCCCACCGCCAGGCGGCCCACCAGGCCCCCCACCAAGCGGCCCACCAGGCGGCCCACCTGGCCCCCCACCTGGCCCCCCACCAAGCGGCCCACCTGGCCCCCCACCTGGCCCCCCACCAAGCGGCCCACCTGGCCCACCACCAGGTGCCACAAAGAGAGATGCCCACAAGAAAGGGACTCCTCCATATGAGGGAGAGGTCCCCAAATAAGGCATTCCCGCCCCGGACGCGGGGAAGTTCTGGTGAGCATTTTTACAACCTACGTGCAGACCTTATACCACATACTTATGGCCATCCACGCAGATGCTCTCATTGAACTTTTGATTTACAATGTCGCAGTGGCTGGGGTGAGCCTGTTTCTCGTAGTCTTCCCGAGTTCGAGTCGCTGATGTGCTTGCTTTCGTTAGTGTATGGAATTAGTGTGACACGTGCAGGAGGTGTGAAAGAGGGTCATGATCATGTTATCATTGTCTAGAGAATGAAAATGTTTTGTAAATGTGATATCTAACAAAACATCTAGAACAGAATAGTCTGACAGTGATACTATCCTTTCCACTGCAATCCAAGTCGGCACCCACAGAAGTCGGCAGTCACGCAAATGTCACGATATGTCACCTAGGCTGCTCGACCAAGCAAGAGGCTCCGCAGCATTGAATCGGCGTGAGCGAGCAAGTACTATTTACTATTCGACACTCGATATGTCTACTACTTAAGTATGAACATGACCATTAATGCTGTAGTTATAATTTTGAGGGGGATGTAATGAGATTCGGACCATCATTGTGCGCACATTCAAGATGTATGATATACTATGGATGAGGCTGTCTATATAAATTCAATAATGATATTGAGGCAATGGGACAGCCTGATGTATTATTATACATTGCAGGACATTGATCACAAGAGCTGGGGATGAGCATGAAGTCGGCAGTGGGCGTATTGAAACTCCGGTGACATTTCTGCGGCACTTTCAACTATCTCACTCAATTCTGCTTCAAACGTGGTCGTTCTACCTCGTAATAATTTGTATCAGAGAGAGGATTATATCTATGCTAAGAACTTTGTGTTTAAGTAGCTGGAAATGTGAGTTTTGTGAAAGTGCCGACTTCTGTGGGGTGCCGAAGGGATAGTAGTCCATGCACCGATAAGAAAATTCATCCCGGCCCTAAATATGTCTGTTTGTGGTGTTTTATTCTCACGGTTCTGAATAGCTGTTTCCAATAACATCGTATCTGCCGCAGTAGTATCAATTAATGTGCTAACAAGAGCCACAGAAGAAGAGTCAGAAATCCGATTCTGACTCGAATTCTCTTCCCCGTCCTGCCACCATGTCCCTCGGAAAGGATGCTGACGCATTCAAACGCGTTCTCCATCGCCAAGATTATTCCTCATGGCACTCGCAACCTGCACCGCTCAATTCCTCTTCCTCTGCTGCTGGTGCCTCTGTTTCTACGCCTGTGCCCGCGCCTACAACTGCATCATCTGAATCAATGTCTACGCCTAGTTCTAAGAAGAAACGGCCAAAGACGAGTAAGTTTGATTCTTTTATAATGAGCGTTCTGACTTCCTTCACTCCCTTTTGTTGTAGATATCGTTTATTCACAGCCGGCGGATACGGGTACTGGGACGAATGTTAATACACAACTTGTGTATGCTATTGATCATCTTAAAGTATGTATTTATTTTACTTTCTTTTACCATGCATGCTAATTGGGTTTGTAGTCGACGCATAATCCTATGCGCTACAGGATATAGCGATCGTCACGAACACGCCGTTGGAGACTGATGTAGTCCTCCTGGAAAAATTCAAGTCGCACGATAAGATTATTTGGGATCCAAAGACTGATTTATATTCGTATCGGGTACGTCTCTCTCGACAGCTCTCTGTTCTCAGCCACTTGCTGACGCAATGATAGCACGAATTCAGCTTTCGGAACAAAGCGGCGCTCCTGACGGAGATCCAGCGGCAGACGAAGAAAGGCGGTGGAATACCTGTGCGCGCGCTTAAGGAGTCTTGGAAGGAGGCGCCACAGGCTATTGAGGAGTTGGAGAAGGAAGGAGATGTACTTGTTACGAGGACCGTGAAAGATGGTCAATTGCGGATGGTGTTTTGGAATGAGATTAAGCCGGATGATGAGAGTGGGGGGAGGCAGGTTGAGAAAGGTGTGTTTGCTATTGTAAGATGCAACCTGCTAATCTCGTTTTGGTCAGAGTTTTTTGATTTGTGGCATTCGTTGAAGGTGCCGAATGATGTTGATTTGTTGAAGGCGCTGCATGCTGGTATGTGTCACTTATTGTCTCGTTGATTGGTGTTTGATAGATTCGATACAGAGGGGCTGCAGGCTACTGCGGAAGAGATGCCGATCCCGAAAGCACCGTCGAATGTGAAGAAGAAGGGGAAGCGCTCTGCACCGCGACAGAGACAAGCGAAGATTACGAACACGCATCTAAAGGGAGAGATTGACCTTTCAAGAGATTATGAGAGGAAATGATTTGAGTTTACGTTCGTGGACATCGCACCGTATGATGGGCGGACTTTGGCAATTCGAGGGAGTGTCCGACATTGATTTTATTGGGTACAGTTATTAGTCGTACAGTACTGCAAGCGAACAGCTGCAGTTGCGCGGACTGAAACCGATATCACCTATATCTTTACAACAACTGGAGCTGTATCAGCAATATTAATGCGGCCCCTCTCAATAAAAGTGTCGTGTTTCGGAAAGGTCTTTTCAGTACCGACTCAGTTCATTCATCTGGTGAAACGACAGGTGTATGTAAGTATTGTTCCATACATAATGTATAACGAATAAGAGTTCAGTGATATTAACGTCGTAGTTCCTTCACAAATTGGACAAGAAGATAAGACTGCCTGTACCCATGACTGCAGTGATGGCAACGACCAAGACCGTGGACGCTGTTCCCAGGGAAACTCCGAGAGGACCGTCCCAGTTGGAAGGGACGGACAAAGTAACAAGGGAGGAAGGGACTGTGAAGCCTGCGGATGAGCACGCGGTGGCGTATGCTGATGGAAGGGGTCAATAAAGGATACAGATGAGAAAAGGGAAAATGTACCAGTAAGAGCAGCGGTTGAACCAGCGCGCGGATCGGTGCTTATTGTGAACTTTGCGATCAAATCGGTGAACATGCATTGCTCGCAGGAATTAATAGCGGTGACTGTGTTGGATGCGCAGAGGCAGGAATCATTGGTTACGCACGTCTGAGGGGGATTAGATACGGAGGGGATCATGTAAGAAGGGGGACATACGGTGATTTGAGCGTTTGCGTTGGAACATTGGGTCTGACACTGATACATGAAGAGTTAGCAGGGAATTCATACGCAGAGGGATATATCTTACGTCGATCAAAAGGTATGTATCAGTGACATTGAGAAATTGGGTCGCATCGATAGTTCCAACAGAACCACCAACATCGATATATAACGAAAGGGCTGTCATGACATTTTATTTAGGGAATCAATGGAAAGTGTGACACGACTCACCTTGACCAGCAAGCAAGAGAACTGAAAGGAAAGCAGAGTACATGACTAGGGAAAGATAAGCAGGCGCTGTAACAACATTGTAACGCAAGACTACCGGAACTAGCCAGCACTTGACAGCCTACACAGGTGGAAGGGCCGCCGCGATCCACGTGATCACCTTGTTGACGCGAATTAACAACAATACTACTTCCATCAAACCATCATGGCTCCAATCACATTCAGCGGTACAATTCCTTCAAAGAAGAAGGCTGATCTTCAGGCTATCGCAGTGGCTCTAGATATCAGCGATACTGGAACAAAAGAGGATCTACAAGGCAGAATAAAACGTCATCTCGAGCAACATCAATCTAAATACGAAGATGACCCTACCTTCTCTGGTTTATACGGCAAGAGGAAGAAGAACTCACAGCCTCCTATAGGGTGAGTCCTATCAATCTTATCACTCTCATCCTCATATTCTTCTCAGTCGCTTCATCCCCAGTTCACCAGCTGAACAGGAGAAACCTCAGAAGAGCCCCCAAGTCACCCGCAGTCGTCGTATCGTTCCGCATGACTCACGTGAGATAACCCCTGTCGATGATATGCGAAACGTGTCTATGATGCTCAAGAACCTTCCCATATCCCCTGATGCCGAGTCTACTCCTAACACATCCGCTAAACCTTCTCCCCAGAAGGAGCAACGCAAACCAGAATCCACGCGACCTGTCGCGTCCATTCAAAAATCGCGTCCAATTTCTAAACCTATTGCTGAACTGGCTTGTGAATCTTTTGTAAAGCTACAAGTCTCCGTGCAACAACACACCCGAACCACCTTGTTGACCACCCGTGCCGTAAGTCTCGCCTTGCTGTAGAGAATTGGACACTAACCACGTGTTCTTTAGGTCCTCTCGGACTCCACCAATATTTGGTTCCTTACTGCTCTCCTCGAGCTTTTCTATATCCTGTACATGGTTATCCCATGGCAGACCTTTGAGGTTAATTTCGTCCACTCTTCCATACTTCACCTGTCTAACCCTCAATTTAGCTAGCACCAGGCTCGCGTAGTCAATTCTACCTCGCGATCCCCTATCCCCCCGCTCGCACCTTCTTGCAACCATCCTTTTGGACCGTCCTAATCCACTGGTCAATACCCACCATCTTCATCCCCATCGTCTTTGGCCTTCTCGTCTCCTTCCACCCCGCTAATTCTACATCTGTTCGGACCCCACGAGTCGTCGCACTCGATCCCCTCTCAGCTTCTATAGTTCGTCTTGCAGCTCATGTGGCCTACCCCTTCCGCAGCCTCGAGACGTCCCTCCAAGGCATAGATGTCATCGGTCAAAGATGGCGCCTCTTGACAGCGTCTGTCGTAGTGGCATTTGCGTTCGCAGAAGCTATCTTCAACGCGCCTGGTGCGTTTGCTGAGTCAAGAGTTCGTTTACGCGCAACCACTCCTAGGCGTATTGTCCCATCTGAAGACACACCTCTCTCTACCACTGTCACCGGTGAATCATGAGTTTTTGCCTGTTGTGTAAACTAGATATCTGCTACGACTTGTTCATGATCGATTTATCTCTTTCTTTTTTGATTTGCTTTATCATGTCGCTGTTTTGTTAGCACCGCGACTGTATTTATTCTTTACCTATTGGCATTCTACGACCTTGAATGTTACTACTACTGCTACTGTTACTGTTTTGTTTGTCTGTCTCGTACTATTGATGTGCGCGAGCTTTTTATGTCATGTAACATGTTCAGTACGTCCTTGTCCAATATATCAATATCGATATTACTACGACATGTACCACATTCCGTATATATACCTTCATCTTGGATCTTTGTAGATTTAGCATTTTAATTAAGAGCATCTGTGGTCTCAGGTTGGATCCAATTAAGAGCAGCGAAGAACACTAAAAAGCTTGCGCAGTAAGTACATCTCACGAAGAAGACTTGATTGAACACTTTATGTCAGTGAAAGCATCGAAAGAGTTAGACGACCTCATATTGCTTTGCTTCAGAAACTCCTTGAGAGTCCTGACTTGAATTAGTCATGGTATAGTAGTGCGAAGGCATATCCCGTGATAGACTACAAATATTTCTGTTGAGGGCTGATCTCATGATAAGTGGCTGTCGAGTGTCTGCACACTAGAAGCAAGGATATTCGAGCATTCTGCAAAAGCAAGAACCTGCAGGTGGAGGTTTGGATGCTGATCAACATCACAGATGGTGGAACATGCTCAGAATTCCTAACGAATGTGTTCCGGGAAGAGATTACGGAGAGTGAACTCGAAGTGAGGAAAATATTACCTGCTCTGTTCAACAAGTACCTAACTTGTGTCATAGACAGTGTGAACCCTTATTCAGCTATAACTTTGATGCCACATCTTGAGATGAGTTATTCGCTCTTTTGCTGCTGGCTGGAGAATGTGCACCCATTAAACGTCGACGTGTTTCGCAGACTCGGAGGGTCCAGAGCGGTATGAAAAGAAAACAGTCATTGGCTAGTGAAGTTAGTAGTATGATGAATAAAATAACGCAGGAATGGTGTAAGAATAGCGAGCGACTGCAAGTGCGAAAGGGGTGTGCAGACCGCTTTAAGTTGTAGGATGTATGTAGTAACAGTAGAGTTGTAGGCTCATAAATAGATGCAATATGAAAGCGAATGCACGGCGAGTCTGAGACGGTGAATTACTGATATGGGGTTATGATGCTTATTGCCTGTCAGTTAAGGACACTTGCGAAACGGTAAGGGTCCCCGGGTATGGCTGGGCCGAACGATTATGTGAAAACGGAAGCAGAAGGGGGTGGCGTCGCGCCTGACAGGGTAAAATAGTAATGATGAGAGAGAGGGTAAGAATATTGAATGGGTACCTGGCAGGGTGTACAATTGAATGGGTATCGTGTAGACAGTAACGAGAGACATAGCATTATTGACAAATTACCAGGACTGGTGGACTGCAAATAGGGTGACAATGAGGAAAAAAGGGTGCTAAGGATTAGTAGTGAATGAGAACGGGGACTGTGCTGATCGATGACGCTGGTGAGCTGAGGTCGTGGTTGTGGTAGATGATGCATCGTCACACGGGTGTCAAGACTCAAAATAGCTCCATACGAGTCCGATAAACTCGAACCTTGCAGCCCTGAACTGCAATTCAGTTTTTCCAAATTGTAGCTGTTTTGTTACTCCATTAATCAAGTACAGCCAATAGCTCTTTTATAAAATAAATGACTTGGTTCTTCCGCCGTGACTGCCCAGTGTTGATTATACAATTGGTATTCTCAACTTTCAGAATACGACTCGTACAGCCGATATCATGATGCTACCTAAGCTACCGGCGCTGTGGTGTATGTTTTCCTTTGCTCTAGGTGCGAGTTTATTCTCTGCCGTTCCCAACTCCAGGGGGGTAATGAAGTATTCGTTCAGCTGACTCGTATTCGGTAGTGACAGTCTCGTCAGTTTATGCAACAAGTTCCACGTCTTCGTCTATCGGCATCCCCCAGTCAGTCGCGCCTAGCATAACTGGTGTCATCGCCATTCCGCTTTCTAGCTATTCTTTTACTCCTTACCCTACACCTACTCTTACCCCTGACCCGCCGACTTTCCCCGCCACCGATCCTTTAAATCCTCCCGATGTCAGCAACGATCGGTACGTTGTGCCCGACTTTGCGCCTGCATGGGCCACTGCGTACCAAAAAGCTAGGAACCTTGTTAGTACATCCGTCCATTGATATTTTGATTGTCTTCTTTTGCCGGTTTCAAACTGAATCGTCTTCTCATAATCACCTAACTTATGTCGACACTTGGTGCTTTCCCAGATATCGAATTATACTGTTGAAGAAAAAGTCAACCTCACTACTGGGATCGGTTTTGCGGCCGGCTTGTGCAGTGCCAATATCGCCCCTAATAAGAATTTCCCTGGTTTGTGCTTTCAGGTACATAGCCTAAGCTTGATTTTTTCTTTTCTTGGTATTTTTTTTGATGATTAACCATGTAGGACTCACCTCTCGCCGTCCTTGGTGCAGACTTTGCGACCGTGTTTCCAGCTGGCATCCAAGTAGCGTCCACGTAAATCGTCCTCGTCAATTTTTCCAATGTCATCTCTGATATGTATGTATTATGACAGCTGGAATCGCGCTCTAATGCGCGCTCGTGGCCTGGCTCTGGGTCAGGAGTTCAAAGGCAAGGGCGCCAATGTTGCCCAAGGCCCCTTCTTGAATATGGGCCGCGTCCCTCAGGGTGGCCGCAATTGGGAGGGTTTCGGCGCTGACCCTTTCCTGGTGGGCGAATCTGGGTATGAGACGGTTTTGGGCCTGCAACACGGTGGGGTACAATCCTGCGCCAAGCACTTCATAAACAAGTTCGTTCGTCCTATGTTACTTCCACCCATTTGTTCAGGTCCTTATCTTATATGTTCCTATAGTGAGCAGGAGCAATTCCGCACGGTGGAATCCTCGAATGTTGATGATAGGACTCAACATGAGATCTACGCGCACCCATTTTTGCGCAGCGTCATGGCTGGCCTTTCGTCCGTCATGTGCAGCTTCAGTAAGCCGTCATGCTTTATACCATTACCGTTTATGTCATTTGAGATCTGAATCGCAGACCTCATAAACGACACTTACGCATGCAACAACGAAAAGATGATCAATGACATCTTGAAACGGGAGTACGGTTTTCAAGGTTTCGTTCTGTCTGACAGTTTTGCAACAATGTCGACCCTCTCTGCTGTCGCAGGGCTTGACGTGACTATGCCTGGAAATATCAACATCGATATCCCAAATGGGTCTTTCTTCGGGGGTAACCTCACGGACTATGTGAACGAAGGGTACATCAGTATGGCTCGCCTGGACGATATGGCGACGCGTGTCATCGCCGCTTGGTACTTCCTGCACCAGGACGAGGATTACCCTGCGACAAACTTTAATTTGTTCGATCAGAATGATGAAGTGAACAACAAGCATGTGAATGTGCAGGCTGACCATTATAGGCTTGTGAGGGAGATTGGCGCAGCCGGGACCGTCCTTTTAAAAAACACAAACGGCGCACTACCATTGAACAAACCCAAGAACATGATACTGATCGGAAGTGATGCGGGTCCAGGCCAATCTGGTCCCAATGAGTTTTTATACGGGGTTGGTGTCGATGGCATCCTAGCGTCGGGGTGGGGATCTGGGTATGTTGACTCTCAGAATACTCGTTATTGTTTTTGAGCACTAGTATTGATGGGCGCTGCGTAGAACTGGCACTTTTCCTTACCTTATTTCGCCTCTCGAGGGTATTCAGCAGCGTGCTCGCCAGGATGGCAGCAGTGTGTTCTGGGACTTTGACGACTGGAATACTGATCTGGCTGGTACTATGGCGTTTGGCCAGGCTGTTGCTCTGGTTTTCACCTGCTCCGACTCTGGTGAAGGTCTCTTTAGTTTCGATGGCAATTTGGGCGATCGGTACGTCCCTCACATCTTTGGTAGTGGAAATGATGTTCATTCCTAGCTAGCAAGAACCTTACCGCTTGGAACAATGGTAATGAGCTCATCCTTGCTGTCGCTGCGCAAAACAACAATACCATAGTCGTCGTGAACAGCGTCGGCCCGCTTATCGTGGAATCCTGGATCGAACACCCTAACGTTACCGCTGTCGTCTGGGCCGGCATTCAAGGGCAGGAAGCAGGTAATGCTATTGCTGATGTGCTCTATGGCGCATACAACCCCTCTGGAAGACTTCCGTATACGATCGCCAAAGATCCCGCAGATTATCCTGCACAAGTCGTCACTAATAGTTCGGGAAACGAGGCTGTGCCAATTAATTACACGGAAGGGTACGTGCACTAAATGAAGGCCGCCTTGAGTGGAAGCTAATCTCGCGATTTTTGCAGGTTGTTCATCGATTATCGCCACTTTGATCAAGTGAGATTTCCGAGTCTGCTTTGTGCTTTCACGTCTTGAACAAGGGGAACTACAGGCGAATATCACACCACGTTTTGAGTTTGGCTTCGGCTTGAGTTACACTACGTTCTCGTATTCTGACCTTGACGTGGTTGCTATTCAGTCATTGAATAGTGATCAAGAAGATCTAATTATCGCATGGGAGGGCGGGGAGGCATCGCCCATCGCCGAAGGGTCTTCTGTTGCGCTTTGGTGAGACTTTCATGACCAGTGATGGATCCGCGCCGATTCCGCGGGCTGATATTGTTCCCAGGCTCCACGAGCCCGCATTCCAGGTCACTTTTAATGTCACTAACACTGGATATGTACCTGGGACTGAGGTTCGTGAAACTTGCCAATTCAGTAACTCTTATCCTTACCATCAACTTTGAATAGATCCCTCAAATCTACATCCACCACCCATCTTCCGCTTCCGAACCTCCTTCAGTTTTGAAGGGATTTACAAATGTTGAAATCGGACCGAATGATACGAAGAATGTCTCCATCACGCTCTCGCGTTATGATCTGTCTATCTGGGACGTCGTCGCTCAAGGCTGGCGCAAACCTGACGGCCAGATCTCGTTTTCAGTTGGCGCAAGCAGCAGGGACTTTAGGTTGTGGGGCATCATCCCTGCTTGACGTGGTAAGACTTGGTGCATTGAATTGATTTTTGAGGATTCAGGGGCTCTAATAATTATAATGCAACACAAGGACTCGCCTTCGGTCGGTTCTCGAGCGGCATGTTGTGTTTATTCGTACTTAAATAAAGTTCCTTTTGTCAATTAAGAGAAAAAAAACCGTTTTGAAGATCAACGATGCCGTGAAATGAAGCAGAGATCGCCATGGCATAAAAAGGAGACAAGCATGAACGTTTGAACAGCATGACGTGTATGGTGGACAACATGCCGGCGGTTATTCGTGCCTTAATATGTCAAACTATCATTCGCTCGAGTGCGAGCAAGCGCCTGGAAATTGGACATTCAAATACAACGACGGAGAAGTTACTAGGAAAGCCACATAGGCACTGTGTTGCAAGTAAATTGGACAAATCGTGGAGGCGTCATAATTTGCTTCATTGATAAGTTATATCGCGGCCTGCGACAACAAAAAGGTCATACCCCTGGTTATTGAATTGTATGGCCATGTCGATGACTAAAATCGCCTGCCATGAGCTAGAGAGAACCTCTAAAACCATGATCTGTGTGTGATTCCAGAGAATTTGTGCAGTCTGGCATAAAGTTTGGGGGAGCCGCTGCCCCGTGGAACAATGGGGTGATATGAATAACATATAGCGGTGGCACGACGCGAAATAGTCCTTGGGAGAGATAGAAACGAAGGCTTCGTGGAACATTCGGAAGGATCGTTGCTGAGGGAGCCATCAGCCCGTAACGTGTACCTGATGTGTACAAGACCTATGATACGGCCTTGCATGGTCACTGTCCATACATGACAGGATCATGAAACACCATAATATTGAAGGAAGAGGAGGAAGTGCTTCGATGAATTTGCAAGCAAGACGGCCCGCTCAAAAGGCTGCAAACTCCTTGCTCCAGAAATGCAAAAGCAGCTGGACATCGAGGTTCTGATATTTGGAGACCGTGAATGGAAAATGGGAAGGATATAATTGCTATGATCCAGTCAAGTTTAGATCCTGGGAGTTTTACCACAAGTGCCAGTTATGCCGGCACTTGGTCGGCACTACCCGTACCTTGGACCGTACTGGCAGCCCGAGGCTAGCACTGTAGTTGACCGGGGTTCTCCGGCTCGCCGAGTCATTTACAGAATTTACTTATGTAGGTAATCGTAAATTTCTCCAGTTAAAACAGACTGATCACCATATCTGTTAGGATTCTGCGACTTGCGAGTCGCCCACTCCGGCACTATACGACTATGGCCAATACTATAGAATTAGTCCAGGTATGTTTTCCATCGATCTATGCTAAACTACCCTTACTAACGAGGCGGATACAACAGACGGGCAAACGCGATCGTCTCATCGAACTAGAAAAGAAGTACCAAACGAAATGGCAGGAGGACCATATCTTCGAAGTTAATGCCCCTTCACCCGACGAGCTGAACGGCTTGTCACCTGCCGATGTCCAGGACAAATATCCCAAGTGGTTCGGTAATTTCCCTTACCCTTACATGAACGGCTCTTTACATCTAGGACATGCGTTCACGATCTCGAAGGTCGAATTTGCCGCCGGATACCAAAGATTATTGGGAAAGCGTGTCTTATTTCCTCATGGTTTACATGCAACGGGTATGCCTATTAAAGTGAGTAATCTCGGATATTTGGAGATAGTTTGTCTGATTTCTGATCCCTCGGACAGGCAGCTGCTGACAAGATAATTCGTGAGATGGAGATGTTCGGCCCAGATTTCGAACTATTTGATGAAGAGGCGGCGCCAAACAGCCTAGCCTCACCTTCGCCTGCAGCATCAGCAGCAGTCGGAAAAGCCACGAAGGGCAAGATTGCCGCAAAATCCACGGGACTGACATACCAGTTCCAAATCATGTTGTCAATTGGTGTCCCGCGCACGGAAGTCAAGAAGTTCGCAGATCCCCATCATTGGCTGGAACACTTCCCTCCAATTTGCAAGGTGTGTAAACTGATCGCTGGTTAATTTTCCTTTTTTTCTCATTTATGTATCACAGGAGGATAACAACGCAATGGGAAACCGTATCGATTGGAGACGTTCATTTGTCACAACCGATCTGAACCCTTACTACGATTCGTTCGTTCGATGGCAAATGAATAAATTGCACACCCTGGGGAAAGTCAAGTTCGGGGAGCGATACACGATCTACAGCCCTAAAGATGGACAACCTTGTATGGACCATGATCGGTCCGACGGTGAAGGTGTCAACCCTCAAGAGTACACAGGCGTCAAGATGGAGGTCGTAGAATGGAGTCTGGCTGCGAAGCTCATTGAAGACAAAGTCGACGGTCGGAAAGTGTTTTTGGTGGCTGCTACATTGCGTCCGGAGACCATGCCAGTATTCTTAGCTTCATCTTAACATCGTCTCTTACTCTATCCACAGGTATGGCCAAACTAATTGCTTTGTCGGCACCTCCATAAAGTATGGCGTCTTCGCGATCAACGATTCAGAAGCATTTGTATGCACGTATCGTGCAGCCCGTAACATGGCTTTCCAAGGTCTGTCACCCGAGCGTGGCCAGACCCAACAGCTGTTGGAGATAGATGGTGCGGCCTTGGTTGGCACAAAGATTAAAGCACCATTTGGATTGGCTCCTGAGGTGTATGTACTGCCCATGGATAATGTTTTGGCTACGAAGGTCAGTCGTCATAGCTTTGTAGTGGACTTTTTTGACGTTGTCTTAGGGTACCGGTGTCGTCACTTCTGTACCATCAGATTCCCCCGATGATTTCGCAACTGTCAGTGATCTGCGCAAGAAACCCGAATTTTACAAGATCGATCGCGAATGGGTATCCATTGATCCAATCCCCGTGCTGACGACTCCGACCTATGGCGAGCTAACTGCGCCCCGCTTGGTCGAGAAGCTGAAGATTCAATCGCAGAAAGATGTCAAGCAGCTGGCAGAGGCGAAGGAAATCGCGTACAAGGAGGGTTTCTACAGTGGAGTGATGTTGGTCGGCGAGTTCAAGGGTCTGACCGTTCAAGAGGCAAAGCCCAAAGTGCGCGCAAGCATGATCGAACAAGGTTTGGCTTTCGCATACGCCGAACCAGAGAACCCGGTCATCTCGCGAAGCGCGGATGAGTGTGTTGTTGCTTTGATGGACCAGTGGTATATGGATTATGGTGAACCCGTTTGGAGATCACAAGCCGAGAGGTTCGTATTTCGTATCTATTCTCTGCTCTTGCTTACCATTGGACTTCAGGTTACTGGCAAAGATGGAGACATGGACCGTCGAGACTCGGAACTTGTTCGAGGCCACCCTGGCATGGCTGAATCAGTGGGCATGTGCTCGAACGTACGGCCTGGGGTCCAAGTTGCCTTGGGATCCCCAATTTATGGTTGAAAGTTTGAGCGATTCGACTATCTACATGGCATACTACACTGTTGCACATTTGTTGCATGGTAAGTGTTAGAACTAAGTTTTATCATCTCACTGACCACATTCACTTAGGTGGTGACATCTTTGGTCGGACACCTGGGCCTTTGGGTGTCAGTGCTGAACAGATGACAGATGAGGCCTGGGAATACGTGTTCTGCAACGGACCATGGCCAGACCCAGAACCGTTCCCAAAGGAAAAGGCCGACGCATTGAAGCACGAATTCAATTACTTCTACCCCTTCGATATGCGTTCCTCTGGTAAAGACTTGGTCCAGAACAACCTGACGTTCTTGCTTTATAATCATGCCGCAATCTTTCCTGAAGACAAGTGGCCAAAGGGCATCCGCACGAATGGACATCTGATGCTGAATGGCAAGAAGATGTCGAAGAGCACGGGCAACTCACTGACGCTGAGGGAGGGCGTGCTGAAGTTCGGTGCTGATGCAATGCGTTTATCGTTGGCGGATGCTGGTGATGGTGTAGAAGATGCCAACTTTGATGAAAAGACGGCCAATGCAAATATCCTGCGCTTACATACGTTGATGACCTGGTGTGAGGTAGACGAATTTCGCTCTCTACGAGACAATGCACTGACGACTCCTTTAGGAAATCTCCAAGGATGAGTCCAACCTGCGTACTGGTCCCAAGAACTCCTACCATGATCGCGTGTTTGAGGAGGAGATTGTCGACCTGATCAACATTACAAAAAGTCATTACGACGCGTGAGTTCCACCTAACCATAGCTCTTTATCATGGTCTCATTTCTCTGCATTAGAACCGCTTTCAAGGACGCTTTGAAGTTTGGTTTCTACGAGTTGCAGAGTGCCCGTGACTGGTACCGAGAAGTCACTGCCGACATCGGGATGCACGCAGACTTGGTTAAATACTGGATTCGTGTTGCCACCTTGATGATTACGCCTTTTGCTCCTCACTTCGCAGAGCATATCTGGACGGAGTTGTTGAAGGAACCTCGTTCCGTACAGTTGGCATTGTGGCCAGACCCAAAGCGTATCGCGGACAGGTCGATCATTGAAACCGGCGTGTACATGCGTGGAACGCTGAAGACGATCCGTGATGCTGAGATTACGTTGTTGAAGAGGTTGCAGAAGGGCAAGAAAGGCAAGGGCGGGGAAGATTCGCTGTTCGACCCCAAGAAACCCAAGGCCGTCCGGATTTATGTTGCGACCAAGTTCCCTGAGTGGCAGGAGACGTGTGTGCAGGCTGTCAAGGATTCGTACTCGAGCACAGACGATAAGGTAGACGACGCGAAAGTGCGCGATATCCTAATAGAGAAAGGGTTGATCAAGGACAAGCGCGCTATGCCATTCATCCAAGCGTTCAAGGTAAGGACATTACTAGCCTCTTTATTGGCTTATCTCATCTTGAAATACAGAAACGAATGTCAGAAATTGGAGTTGATGCTGCGTTCCGGAGAACCTTGTTGTTCTCCGAGTCCGAGGTTTTGAAGGAGTTGCTGCCGTATCTGAAAAAGTCTTTGAGCTTGGAAGACGTGGAAGTCTTCTCTGTTGAGGAGGCATTGCAAAGAGAGGGTCATGGTTTCACGCGCACCATCATAGAATCCTCCGAACCCGGAAGCCCTGCCTTCGAGTATCGCAACGTATAGAGCTGTATAGAACTCCTCGATTCATTCTCACAATACCATCGTCACACTGTACTTACAAGTCCATTGTATTTTCATTGCGGTTCTAACCAAGTTCTAACAACATAGTAATCAGAAAGATCATCTACGTGCGACGTGATTCATGATTATGCTATCAATAAAATGTGACGCGCGCACTGAAATATTTACAGGAGATCGATATCAGACACTAATAACTTCATCAATTGCACTACGTACTAACTATGGCTAGATATCTGCTAGAGTTCGTGCATTTTTAGGAAAACATCTATAACTCTACAACATACCTACATAAAAATATAATTCGTCAACGGATGGAAAGTCTGACATCGAAAGGATAACTTGGTCCGCTAATCGACGACATACCGCGCGGGAAAGTGCAGTTTTCCCTGAAGTTCGCGCCTTTTGTTTCCATCATATCGATCTGCCACCACCATGCTTTTTCTCTGACAAGCATATATATATATGACCCGGATAAATTTATTTTAGCATTCTATACATTTGTCCGCGATGATCTGACCTTGGAGTCATCCATGCACAGAAATCGAACACCCATAACTCGAACATGGGATGAGATTCACTTGAGTTTTTGCCAAAACAATACACGGTCATGTGTATGTATCGGGAGAAACTTTGTTATATCTAACACACATGGATTCCATGCAGAGTTGCGTGTACCAGAACCGATGCACCACATGACCATCCAGTACAGGCTCTACGAGGACAGTCTGACGCATTTGCACAAGACAGTACACGACGATGGAACGCGTCCATTGAAATAAATGACTCTATGTTACTGATACCGACATACAACTTTTATTTGGGATTATCCCGCTGCGCCCGCTTCACAGCTCATCGTGCTCGTAATAAGGTTCATCATCCTCGGGCTCACTGCCTGCACCTCCATCATAGAGCTTGCTCGTGATGGGGTTGACAACGCTCTGAATCTCCGACAGCTTCTCTTCGAACTCCTCAGTGGAGGCACTCTGGCCATTGTCATCAATCCACTCTGTAGCATCTTTGATAGCTGCGAGAATGGTCTTCTTATCCTCATCGCTGATCTTGCCACCAAGGCCGGTCTGGTCACCGAGTTGCGACTTCAGTCCGTAGACGAACGCAGACAGGGAGTTGAGAGACTCGATGCGCTTGCGGTTAGCTTCATCCTCAGAGGCAAAATCTTCAGCTTCGCGGACCATACGTTCAATGTCCTCCTTAGAAAGACGACCCTTCTCATTCGTAATCGTGATTGACTCAGATTTACCGCTAAAAGCACGGTCAGTGTCCTATAGTGACGATAGAAAGCCATTGACTTACGTTCCCTTATCGGCAGCACCGACCTTCATAATACCGTTGGCGTCGATCTCAAATGTGACCTCAATCTGAGGAACACCACGAGGAGCAGGCGGAATGCTCGAGAGTTCGAACTTGCCAAGGAGGTTATTGTCCTTAGTCAACGATCGTTCACCCTCGAAAACTTGGATAAGGACAGTAGGCTGGTTGTCGGCAGCCGTTGAAAAGCTTTGTAGATTGTCAGTGTTACATTCGCTCACGAGAACTAAATCACTGACATCTGCGACTTGCGAGTGGGTATGACAGTATTGCGCGGAATAAGTTTGGTGAAGACACCACCAGTGGTCTCAATGCCAAGTGTCAAAGGGCAGACATCCACCAGGACGACATCTTCGGTACCTTCCTCACCGGAGAGAATACCACCCTGGACAGCAGCACCATAAGCAACAGCCTCGTCGGGGTTAATACCCTTTGACGCCTCTTTGCCAAAGTACTCCTTGAGAAGTTGTTGAACTTTGGGAATGCGAGTCGAACCACCAACAAGAACAACCTGTAACCGTATTAGACAGTGATTATGGTAGTTGTTGGATACCTCACCTCATCAATGTCCTCCTTGTTGATCTTGGCGTCCTTGAGTACCTGCTCGACGGGCTTCATGGTCTTACGGAATAGATCCATGTTAAGCTCTTCGAATTTAGCGCGAGTAAGCGTCTCTGAAAAGTCGTTGCCATCCTCGAAAGACTCGATTTCGATGCGAGTCGATTGCTGGCTTGACAAAGTGCGCTTGGCTTTCTCGACCTCGCGTTTGAGCTTGCTCATCGCGCGGAGGTTGCTGGTGACATCAGTACCAGTCTTCTTCTTGTATTGTTTGACCAGATAGTCGATGACACGGTTGTCGAAATCCTCGCCACCAAGATGGGTGTCACCGGCGGTTGCCAAGACCTCGAAGACACCGTCATCGATTGAAAGCAAAGAAACATCGAAAGTTCCTCCTCCAAGATCGTAGACGATAATTTGAGATTCGCCGCCCTTCTTGTTGAGACCGTAGGCGATGGCAGCAGCAGTGGGTTCATTGATGATACGAAGAATGTTTAACCCGGCAATCGTACCAGCATCCTTCGTGGCTTGACGCTGTGCGTCATTGAAGTCTTGGAAAAATTATGAGACAGAAAGTGAAAGTCAAATCCGGGTTGGGCTCACATGCGGGAACAGTGACTACTGCGTGAGTGACCTTCTCGCCAAGATAGGCTTCCGCGGTCTCCTTCATCTTTGTCAGAATCATAGCGCTAACTTCTTCTGGAGTCTGGAGAACGCGGTCAGCAAGGCGTTCGGAGGTCTGGTCTTGATAACTCACAAATTGGCGTGTTTCACCCTTGTAACCTATCGAAATGGCAGGTTTACCACCCTTGTCAACGACGCCGAACGGAAAGTGTTTTATGTCGCGCTTTAATTCTAAGTCATCCATCTTTCGTCCAATGAGACGTTTAGCGTCGAAAACGGTGTTAGTCGGATTCGAATGGAACGCGTTCTTGGCACTATCACCAACTCTGTAGGTGATAAGATCAACCCTGAATTCCTGGATTGCAAAAGAAGAAAAACTTACAACCGCTCATCATCAGTGAAGCTGACCCACGAGGGTGTTATACGATGACCCTGATCGTTGGCGATGATTTCAACACGACCACCGCGTTGAACACCGACACACGAGTATGTTGTTCCCAAGTCTGTAAATAAGAAAGTTGGTGATTTGAGACGAATCACGCTGTATAAGTACGCTTACCTATGCCTATAACTGTACCATATTCACTGTTCGAACTCGCTGTGATAGCGGGACAGAAACAAAACAGAGCGATAAAAGCAAGGAAAAACAGAGAGAGAGAGGACGCCATGCGCCATGACTTGGCGCGACAGGGACGGCCAGACATTGTTGTCACAAGAAAAGTTGGTGCTTGGTTGGTGAACCAACTGTGATGTATTTATGTCTTTCAAAGGACACGCAAATGACACGTATACATTCCCACACCCGTAATTATGTAAGATGATTATCACGTGCTGCCATTATATTCCAAATTCATATTATCTTGATTTTTTAGTCACATCTAAGCAGCACCAACGATCATGGATTCATCGGCTGAATCGTTTCATCATCATAAAAAGACTTTGCATTCGAAGCGTTCATTCGCAAAGCATCATTTAAATCATTCTCCTACTTATGACGCGCAAGTACTACCTCTTTTTCATTTCCTCGTCCATATAACTTACCTCCGTTTTCAGGTCAGAAGAAGATAATGACCCCCTTAGCACTGATGACGGAGGATCTTCCGTGCCCATTCAACCCGTCTGTCGTTCAGCCAAACACCCCTTTCAGTCAAAGACAGTATCTCGTGCTCGTCATCAGCTGGCTTCCAGCATGCTCTCAGATGATGGCACTGATTCCCAAACATACGACGGCGATGTAGAGAGCAGCGTCACTGCAGCAGCCGGTTCACATCCCTTCAACAAGACACTACATCCTACCCTTCACTACTCTTCATCAGCATCAACATTGACTTCTCAAATCGATGATGTGCTACCATCTTCGGAATCTCCTTCGCTTGTACCCGATGAACCAATACCTACCGCTGAAGCAACGTCTACGTTTAACCCTGCTGCCCTCACTCCTGACCATATTCAGGCTTTCATACGCGAGGCAATTGAGGGTCAATCCTCTAGATCCTACAAGATTAATCAACCACCGCTAGATCGGCCTGTTAGAGTTTTTGCGGATGGTAAGTACCCTTCAATTTTGACAAGCTTTATGCTAATTCGCATTAGGAGTCTATGATCTATTTCACTTTGGGTATATTCGCTCCTCTCTTTCTGTGTAATGATACTGATCTTCGAACCAGTCATGCCCTGCAATTACGGCAAGCCAAACTGTCTTTTCCATCTGTACATCTACTTGTTGGTGTTAATTCTGATGAGGACGTCAACTCCCATAAAGCACGCTGTGTGATGACATGTGCTGAGCGGTATGATGCTTCAGTTCTCCACACTGAATACTCAATCATCCCTGATATAGATGTGAGGCTGTGCGACATTGTCGCTGGGTCGATGAGGTCATTCCTGGCTGCCCCTGGGTTCTAGACCAAGCTTTCATCGACAAGTGGAATATCGACTATGTTGCTCACGACGAACTCCCTTACGTGTCAAATGGTCATGATGACGTCTACGCATTTGTAAAGGCACTAGGTATGTTACCTTTCTTTTCCTCCTGCTTTAAAAGTTGACATGTTCAGGTAAATTCATTCCTACCCGGCGTACACCGGGTGTGTCTACTTCGGAACTACTCGAACGTATTGTGTCAGGATATCGGAAACGTGATTTCGATAGGAAGTTGGAAAAGATGGGCCATGCTGAACTCAAAGCTGAGGGTTCAGATTTCGATGACAAGCACTAGTTAGTACGCAAGTGCGCAGACACAAGTTTCAAGTCGACTAGATGAGTCTGGATGGCGAGCTTGCTCGAGTTCAGTCTATATACATGAACTTTGAACACCATAATATATAACATAGTATATTCCAGCGCTTCACTTATGTGTCATCTACTTCCACGAGTGTCTCCATTGATTCTGTATCGATTCACGCCCTGCCATTGGCGTAATGCTACCGGTTTTCTGGAGCGTGAAACAGTGACCGAGTCATTAGCGATGGTGTCGACAGTTCTGACTGGGATTGTGTAAGGCGTATTGTGTCTGGGGTCGCCAACGGTAATATGGGCTGATCCCTAACCCGTAAACATGATGATACGAAGAAAAACAGTGTGCATTACAAGCTCTTTATACGGTGAGCACTACTTGGGGTATGTTAGCCTGTCCTGGACAATCGGAGCAAGTCCCTCAGCTGTTAGTCTAACCTGGGGATGTCAAGCGTTGTCTCATGACCGTAACTTGGTATGAGCGGCATGACTTCCACTCATCAGTGTGATATTTCCATCTCCGCATGGACTACACCAGATCTCTGAGCGCTAAGAGAAGCATTTATAAAATAATGATGAATTATGCTGTGAGCTTCCCCAATTCAGGTGCCGAACAGATTCAATGATTTCAGAGAACCTGCTAGTGGTAAGTTGAAGGCTTGAAGCTAGACGCCACCAAATTTCATCTGCCCGTTGAGTTCCTCCGGAAAATGCATCCTAATTCGCTTTACGTGTTTTCTCGCACGACATGAGCTCTTCACTCTCAGTCAAGCCGGCCAGTGGGCAGAGTAGTAGTACTACTACCAATCAACCTCAGAAACGAAGTTGGTGGGCTAGATCATGGCCCCTCGCACTCTTGGTTGCGCTAGGAGCCACAGGAGCGACCGTGGCTTGGTTTAAACCTGAAACCCATTCCTTAGATTATGCAGTCTGTTCTGCCAACCGCACAATCTACACAGTTGACCCAGATCTTCCGAATGTCCAATGCATTGTTATTCACGATACCCTTATCTCAGACACAGGTGATATAGGTACGCACAAGTTGACGTGGCCTTGTTTTATGCATCCAACTCACATGCTACGCTTGTGACAGAGAACGTAGCCTTACGCTGGCGGGATCGATGGTGGTCAGAGATCCCACTAGCAGGAATCATCCGCTTACCTTGGCCATTCAACTTCCTTGAGCCATCTCTGAAAGTGATCAACATCCAACCTGATAGTATCGTAGTTCCTGGGCTAACTGGTACGAATCACCAGCTTGAATTCGAATTTTGAGCCCTCATTCTTGACCCTTGAAGATGCCCATGCTCATATGTTACATTACGGTTTTAAGATGAATCTCAACTTGGAAGACTGTACCTCTGTAGATGGTTTGATTCAACTGACTTTGTAGCCCATCGTCAATTTACTGATTTGGCATGAAAGAGGTCTTGAACCACTTGAAAGCTTATGTTATATCACATCCTGACATTTTGGGCGATCCAACTCGGTGGATAGAGGGCATGGGATGGGATCAGAATAAATGGCCTGGGGCGCAATATCCGCATGCCGTATGTCTCTTCTTTACTTTCTCTTCAGCTCCTCACAACACCCAAGGACGACTTTGACAGGGAACCACTTCTTCGCGGTCGACGAATCTCTCTCGCCCGTATTGATGCTCACGCCTTCTGGGTATCCAATCGTGTATTGCAGCTCATGGCGCCCCTCCCCGAGGATATCGAAGGCGGGCTGATTATTCGCGATGAGCACCGGAAATCCACTGGTGTGTTTCCGTTCTTAAGGCAATACCTCTTTGTCTGAAACCTATATGGAATCACAGGAATATTCGTTGATAATGCCATGGATCTCATTCCCTCACAGCCCTTCAACGAGGCCCGCGCGATGGAGTACTTCACTCGCGCTAGTAGTGACGCCCTCGCCGTGGGTCTGACTTGCGTGCATGATGCGTTTTCTGTCCCAGAAGAGATACAGTTCTACAAAAAGTAGGGAAGCCACGCCTTCCCCAAGAAACTTGAATTAATCGTTTTTCAGACTTTCAGAGACTCAGGAACTACCTGTTAGTTCTTGGTCTCCTTGAGCGCGGCAGTTTACTGACACGCGTACTAGCTCCGGCTTTATCTCATGGGCAATGTGAACTCTGATGACTACTGGGGAAACCAGATTCCAAGACTGATCCAGCATGGATTTGGTGGGCGATTAACCGTGCGCAGCGTCAAACTTTTCTTGGATGGTCGGTTCTGTTTCGATTGATGTTTTCTGCTCATAGTCATCTTCAATAATAGGTGCGCTTGGTTCGTCTGGCGCTGCACTGCTTGAGCCCGTGAGCACTCACCCACGTTACCGTTCAAGCATAGACGTGCTGATATAAAGATTCTAGTATAGTGACGATCCATCAACGAGCGGTATCATGCGGGTGCAACCGGCAGCACTGGCAAAGCTGGTAAAGGAGTTTTCGACCGATGGTTGGCAAGTTGTAAGTGTCTGATGTTTATGATCTCTTTTCGTCCTTACACTAACTCAACTATTTGACCCTTCCCACTAGAATATTCATTGTATTGGGGACCGGGCAAATCATGTCATATTGGACATTTATGAGGATATTCTCGCCAACGTATCGTTTTCTATAGAGGAATTGCGACCTCGTATTGAGCATGCGCAAATTTTGACACTGGATGATATCAAGCGGACTGGAAAGTTAGGCGGTAAGAGGTCCGATTCCTACTTCATGTTCGCATTTTTGATAGTATAAAATTCCAGTGATACCTAGTGTGCAACCGACCCACGCGTGAGTCTGTCGACACATCTTGCCAGCTGTCTGACTCGTGTATCTCGTCTTGCAGGACAAGCGACATGTGGTACGCCGAGGATCGGTTGGTATGTTATTTCGCTTCATCTCGTCTTAGAGCACACCAAACTGAGCCTACAGGGTCCAAAAAGAATCCTAGGCGCATATGCGTATCGAGCTCTACTCAAGTAAGTTACTTTCTCTCCCCAGCTTGTATCGAGCTAGCACTAATATCCCACAGCGCGTCTCCAACCAGGATGTTGCCTCTCGGCTCCGACTTCCCTGTTGAGGGCATCAACCCCCTTCTTGGTTTCTATGCCGCTATTTCACGCCTCTCTGTAAAAGGCGACTCCCCTCATGGGTCTGGAGGATGGTGCGATTCTGTCATGCTTCACATGCGCTGATTCGAATATTGTTTGATCACCCTCTTTCTAGGTACCCATCCGAACGCCTCACGCGTGCTGAAGCACTCAAAGGCATGACGCTCGATGCTGCATACGCGTCTTTCTCTGAGGATATTCTCGGTTCGCTTTCAATCGGGAAGAAAGCTGATTTTGTCGTTCTGGACCGTGATATCATGACAGTGCCTATGGAAGATATCTTGGGTACTAGAGTGACAGCAACTGTCATCGATGGGAAAGTCGAGTACGGGAATCTATGACGAGCGGCTGTATATAGTATGATCACTCCCAAAATATGCATGAACACTTGAATTGGGACTTGTACAATTGGTCCGGAAAGCCAGACCACCGTGCTCTACTTCCAATCTCAGAACCTTTCTAGGTGCTTCCATTGACCTCCGAACAACCCTGTGCGACCATCATGTAGATTTATTCCATCTACCATAAGGGAGTGGGTTATATTTTTACCACTGGGACCTCATTCAAATCGGTCGTCTTTATGTGTCTGTTGTTTTTGATCTTAAATCGCATTCTTCTCTCGTCTCTTCGATTGCTCGTTCGCTCGGCCATTTAGACTCAAGTTCGCGTTTCGCTGAAGTTCACATAGCCTCAGTGATTCATTGCTGTGCGCTCACTACCGATGTCGAGTTCGAGGTCACGTTTGGTCTCTTGGTTTCTCAATGTTGTGTTTGGGATGTTAAACTGTATTGCTACGTGGCCACCGTTTTGTGGGAAGACGAGACACCCGTCTTTAATCCTCCACGTCTCGTTGTCGTCGTTTTTTCAATATCTGCTGACTTCCGTCTGTGTTTCTAGAACCTTCATGTTGTATACTTAGTGGTAATGTCAATCATATTAAGCCTGCTGCTGCTGATGAATTATAATTATCCCAATCTTCGTCCCTCGTCGGGGCAGTTTTATTGTCTCATGGACGTTACTCGAACTTTATCATCTATGTCATCTTTATCGGGCCGTGTCAATCAAGGGTCCCATATTTTTCAACTTAGGTTCGTCAAGTGGAAGAGTGGAAGTAGCTTGGCCAGTGTGGTTACCACAACAGAATCAAAATCTGTTTCCCTTGGACTATAGGTTCGAAACGTGCTGAACTACAGTTTTTTTTCTATCGGAACACACCTTGATATTTAATGGATGGTTTCTTTAGACGTTCACCGTAACTGGTCTTATCCTGGTGGTTGCCACAAATCTGTTTCTCTTGCACTGTGTAGGTTCGAAATCTGCCGACGACAAGTGTTTTTATCGAAACACCTTGATATCCACTCATGGACGGTTTCTCTAGCGCTTTGACGTACCTGTTCTCAACCAGTTGGTTGCGATAACAGAATTAAAATCTGTTTCTCTTGAACTGTGTAGGTTCGAGACCTGCCCACGACGAGACTTTTTCTATCGGAACACACTTTGACATTCATTCGTGGATGGTTTCTTTAGAAGTTCCCCGTAACACGTCTCAGCCCGCGTTTCTCTTGGACTCCGTAGGTTCGAAACCTATGGTCTCTTTAGAAGTTCACCGAAACTGGTCTTAGCCTGGTGGTTGCCACAACGGAATCAAAATCTTGCCAAGACTGTGCAGGTTCGAAACCTGCCAGTGACAACGTTTTTTCTTTCTATCAGAACACAGTTTGACATTCACTGGTAGATGGTTTCTTTAGAGGTTCATTTTTAATTGCAATGGAAATGTCTTGCTGGGGGGCAAACCTCACGTGTTATACAGAGTGGGAATGTGTGACCACATAAACTGTATCTGCCAAGGATTTGCTCGGCCTCAACTGGTCTGGACAATGACAACCAGCTTCCAGTCGTCGTTGTTAATTCATGGAGCGTCTGCAGCGATTTTGATTATAGACCTGCTGTAATCTCCACAAATAATGGATATCCTGAGTACTTACGCCACATGAGTTCGTACCTAGTATGGTACGGATGTTGTTGCGCCTGCGTGTGGGCTCATAATATACTAACCAACGTGAGTGAACATGGGCTTACTCATGATAGACCTCAATACAGTAACATCACCTCATATATATTGTGGGCTTGACATGTATAAGGCAGATTTTGTTTCTACTTGCGCCAAAATGCTCATCTCTTGTCCTGTCATCAAGCTTGCCATATCAGATGGGCTATGATGTGGCGAGCAAAAGTCATGCTCACACAGCAATGTGCCTTCACTAGATCCTCATGCACATCTCGAGGGGAGGACCACGCATTAAATAAGTTGATCGAGCAGCATTCCATCAAAGCTTGTAAGGCCCAGGACCTGAGGCTGACAAGAATTGGGCCGATAGAGCTACGTCTAAGTACAAATTAGGTAGATATACCGGTCTGAGAAATGCAAGATGGCCAGTCGCAGAACTCAATTCTTGTGCAAAATTCCGGCCCAAGTCATTGACGTGCAGCGTCAATTGGATGATGAGTGGGTTTGGGTCTGATCATCTCTATCAGATGGCTGTTTTTTGCACATACATACATAATTCTTCGATCACGCACTGTTCCCATGGGCCTCAGGCTCGCAACTGCTTTTCGTCAAGCTTCTGCGATTGGTTGGAATCGTGGCAGACAATTCCAAAATTGATTGTTGAAACAAGCCAAGTCATCGAGTTTAATGTATTTCGTTGAGTATATATAGAAATCAGAGAATGCAATGCACCAAGACAACAGGCATCCATACCACTTATGTGGTATTATGTGGCATCATGTCTCGTTCCTATCGTCACCATCTATCGACCCAGCACTCTCGAGACCTGCCTTGCTCACTCGCCTCATTGGCTGCAAAGTGTTCTCATCCACCGGAGCCCGCCTGACATGTCGATACCGTCCCTCTCGGTCTCTTATTTCCATATCCTGGCCCGTTTCTTCTCCTGCTTCTTCCTCCTCGCGGTCCCAAGAAGGCATTGGAGGTAAACTCTCCCTAGCATGCGCTGGCCGCCTACCCGTGCCCACACCAACGTCACCAACACCACCTTCACTCACAGCAGCAGATGGCTTTGACTTTGTCATACGCCCAAGTTCTGCTTCCTCAAATGCCATGAGTTCGCTTACAAACCCGATGTTCGGGCTGATACCTTTGCGGCGCTCCAGGACGAACTGGTATGCGCGTGCCAGCGGCCAGTGGTGGCTGTGAATAAGATATGCCATCACTGCTGTGACGCTACGTGATTTGCCGGCTTTACAGTGCACATATGTGGGTGCGTTGTAGAGAGCAGCTTCGTCTGCAGCGGAAATCAGTCCATGTGCATCGACGAAGGTGGAAACGAGAAGAATTTTGAATCAGAAACCTAATCTTCTACTGACAGAAACATGGAATTGTAACAAAAGCGAAGTACTTACCAAGCACATCACAGGCCTCACTCAACCCCCTACGTACTCCTTCCTCCTCGACACAGTCCCTCATCGGAATATGGACATACCGCTCGAACCGTTCCCGAAGCATTAGCCCACGATCGTCTGTACATTCCGCTGCAATATTAATGATTCGCTTTACGCCCAGGGATTTTAACTCGGAGACATGTGAAGGTGAAATGAGTTCAGGGCCGAGGAAGAGGAAGTTAGGGAGGATCGTAGAGATGACGAATTCTTCACGTTCGTTTTCGGCATCGGAAGTGCCACTGGGTGTGGATGTTGTGGGCGTCGGTCTTGCAGTAGATGGTGTCACAGGAATTGGTGGAGATGAATTCGCACTCCCAAGGCAGCTGCCATTGGTAAGATTGAAATTGGAGCTCGAGGTAAACGCGCTCGTTGGTGGTGTGTGATTGGAATGGAGAAGTGTGAGATGCGACGGGGATGCAGGTGGTGGGTGGAGGAACACGGTCTGTTGCGAAGGTGTAGTTGGGAGCGTCGAGCTGCGGGTTGGAGCTGTGTGAATCTGAAGCCGGGGAAGAGTTGTCGCAGCATGTTTGATTGATTTTTCCAGGGTCTTCTCACACCTAGCGTTGCCATTTGCTGCATCATTGGTTCTGTTTGCCTTGACACTGTCAAAATTGAGATTATTTGATCTCCGTGGGGGAGGTGGGCGGCAAAAGGCGAGTTTGGAGGGTGGAAGGTCAGAGTCTATAGGGCTGTCAGGAGTAAGTGAGAGCCCAGGCGCGACTGGTAATGGTGAGTGTCCATGCTTTTCCACTTCGCCCCCACGGCCTTGATCAGCCTGTTCAATTTGCACGCTGCTACTAGGACCAGCAACACTATGGGTATCAAGTTGAAGGAATGCTCTTCCCTTTGCGCTCTTGGGTGGTTTTGGTAATCGCAAAGAAGCTTGGGAAGGAGAAGAAGGAGAATGGGGCGCATTGATGATGTATTTTCGGAGTCGCGCATGAAGCTGAGCGGCAACAATTCCTCCGCGGAGATACCACACCTTGCCTGGGTTCAGGAACCCTGCAAGAACTGAAAGGAGAGCCCATGCAATGACACCCGGATTATCTTTCTCCCGTTCATCGGTCTCTTCCCCATGAACGATGACGACATCCCCATTGATGTCCCAGGAATCAAAAGCTTCTTTTCCCTCGTCACTGGTGATGAACTGGCGAAGTGATGCGAAAGTAGGTAATGTGCGTTTTGAGCGTTTAAGAATTAAAGATGGCATAGCGATATTAATACTTCCTAAAAGGTGAGTCGCGGCATAAGCGACGTGAGTGCGGGTGTCGATGAGGAGCGGGCGAGTGGGAGAGGAGAGACGGATGAGTAATTCAGCGGGATCCATGGCAGAAGTGGGAACGCGGGGGGATGGCATAGATGCAGAGCGCTGCTGAGGCTTCCGGGCACGGCTTGGAGGTTCGGGAGGAGATGAAGCAGGAGGACTAGGGAAGTGGATATCGACGGGGGTAAGGTATGTGCTACTTGCACTTTTGGGAGAGGAGGAATCTGAATCAAATCGCTGGGGGTAGAGTTGATCTTGGCGCCATGGAGCAGCGGTAACACTTGGAATAGCAGTCTTTGGTAGTTTGCTAAATGAACGAATTGGCCGAAGACGAAGATTTTTTTGCACAGATTGGCGTAGCTGGGCAAGTGCAGCGAGGTCTCGCGACAGCTCTTCTGCATCAGGAATGTTCAAGGCTATAGGACTCGAGGACGAGGAAGAAGGCGAAGATAGCTGTAAGAGTTCATCATCCGACGCGAGTGGTGATTCTGATATTGATTCAGAAAACGTATCGAGAAATACATTCGACTCGGACTCGAATGGGTGTGATCTTGACTGGATCGTTAAATTTGGTGGGCGTAGTCTCGTCATGTCCCCAAATGTCATTAGAAGACGGTCACTCCAGCAAAGTTCTGTGACTTCCAAGTCACCAGCAGTTCTTGGTTTAACTAGAACTGGCAATGTACAGGCTCTCCTGTTAGCGGAAAATCAGTTGAAAAAACCAACAAACAGAGATATGAGCACAGAACAATAAAAAGAGCGCTCTTGCTTGGTTACTTCAACACTACTTGGTTACTCGGATTCGGAATACCTCCTGACCCCGCGAGAGCCGAGACCCCGGCCGGCCGAAGTATTAATTAAATCATTACGGCTGATCTCACTAGTTTTCGAGAAGTCTAGACCTTGACGGCATATTTTTCTACGTGCATCCCTCAAGACCTCATGCACATGCATCGTGTACAACACATTGTCAACCCATACATCTGCATAGATTTCATGAGAGATTCAAACACTACAAATGAGGGATTCTGTCGCCTAGTGCTGCCCAGTGCTCGTAGCAGATTGTTTACTCCATGCTTGCCCCTGGAGATCAAGCATTTGTGGCAAGATCACCATGTATACAATCAGAACGTTGAAGCGCTGATCAAGTTCAATTGCCCCCTGAGGCTCTGCCAGTTCGCTTGATGGTCATCAGCCATGCTACCGCGCGTAGTTTGTGTATAATTACTATGCACCCATCATCAAGGTCCGTGTTAGTGAGGGTCACAATAAATAGTATCTGCGAGCATATTGGCTGACAAGACCAATTCCTTGTCTACGTGTACTCTCATAGCCGTCGTGTGGATCTGGTCAATATTTGATCGAGTGAGGTTTCTGAAAGGGGGCTGAGCGCTCCGAGTCCGCTTTCACTCACAGTGACCTTTTCTATAATATATTATAGGTCCTCACTTCTTTTTAGATCGAAGATTTCTATTTGGTAAGGTCTTTTCTTGGAGAAGATAAGAATAAACAACAAAAGCTACTACTGAAATAGCACCGGCCGGTCCTAGCTACTTGATTTTTTAGCGCAGAAATTACTCGGAATTAAACCACTGATTCAGATGCGGTATAAGGCGCTGCAGCCGAACAAGCGGAGCCGTTGCTGTTTCGACACTCTACCACAATGCGAAGAATTAGTATTAGGGGGAAATATACTAAGAAAGAGCTGAGTAACAGAACTTCAGATATAACAGCCGTCGCCACTCACTCATATAACGAGAGGAAGGGAATCAAGGTATTGCCGCCCATCAGCCCGTGGCACGAGAAATGCGATCTAAAATAATTTGTATGGTAGCGCAGACTCGACAACAATGGCTACTATAGTGAAATGAGGTTTCGAAACTTCAAGACCAAAGTCGTTTGGCTGGTTTGGCATGAGCCTTGAATAAATTAATATGCAGTCACAGATGAGACAGGTAGTAATGACGTCGAGGCCAATGGTCAAGGAAAAATATACCAATCCAACACGTGGTGCCCGTCCGTCATAAAAATTGTCGGGGAACCACTAGTGGTTCGAGGATCTCGAGATACCACTGATTGACCGAGTAGCCGCAAGGGAAGGAGGGGACTAACCGAGAGACGCTAAGCAGAGGCAACAAGGAACGGAAAGCACCCGGTAACTTCTATGATGGCTAGACAGTGAAACATCGATGAATCTGATTTCTCATCAGTATACTTGTTCTAGACGAACTGGAGAGTATACCTGCGAGTAGACCGTCAGTCATCAAACTTCAGCAGGATGTACTCGGCGATGCAACTGAACTCATTGTCATACCACGCGGACAAGTGGGCAACACATCTCCTGTCCCAAACTAATTGCGTAGCCACAAAGATTATGATAAGAAAAAGTATTATATCACTGAAGACCATCATGTAGAACTTGTCGAAGGACCCGTGCTCTAATGGTATCCTTGCATTAAGTTGAAATACAGTATCTCGAGTGCTTACCGTGTAGAATGGAATTTAAAATATCACCAATGTCACGTGGATTTTGCAACGGTGCGTTGGACGTGATTGAATCTGCAAAGTCAGCTCTAGCCAGTGCCCCCGGTGATTTAATCGAATTCCAGACAAACTTTGGATCCTGTGGTTACTAGTATATCATGATCATGCACAGCAGTAGCATCGCTTGAGACCTACATAGGAAAGAACTATATGTATAGTAAGGTCTCGAAGCTTGAAGTCTAAGCTTGGTCCCGGTAGACTTGTGACTGGTCACGAGTCTACCGCCCGGCAGGATTCCGGACGCAGGTAAGTATTCTTTCACCGGGCGTTACTTTCACCGAGATCCTGCCCACTGCTAGAGTTGAAGCTATTATTGAAGTCTATGAAATTTCC
This sequence comes from Suillus spraguei, assembly GCA_016800925.1. Lineage (NCBI taxonomy): Eukaryota > Fungi > Basidiomycota > Agaricomycetes > Boletales > Suillaceae > Suillus > Suillus spraguei. The sequence continues at coordinate 123,569 of JABCPU010000060.1, read as the reverse complement.
ACCAGAGTTTGATAAAAAGGTGGCCCCAGTCTGGTCCTCTAAATTTACATAATTTATCTATGGATCACCAAAAAGGTCACGTTGGCTTTGGCGATCGAGTATGCCATGGGTCTCCTCGAGGATCATACCGCAAGTTTTTTTACACCTTCAGGACTTCGCCGTGTCCATTGTATTTTCCTTCAGACTCCCGACCCAAAGAAAATTCAGATAAACCTGATAGGTTTCCTCATGACATCAACGCCCTTGTTCATGATTGCTCTGTGGTCTCTCCTGCTGGAGGCTTAGGAGCATCCCACAAGCGCTTGGCGTGCCACAGACATTTGTGGAGGAGCAGAAAGAGGAAATGCGCAAAGCCCGCAAGGATGACATAGATGAGAGGGTCGGTCCGACTCCGTCCGAGAAATCTAAGACGACCGTCGGACTCACAGTACGTACATGATTCAGTCGTTTACACAAGATATCAGAGTAGCGCGTCACTCGGGGAGTTCCTCGATATCGATGAGCCCCCGGTCTTATTCACAATATAACAAAGTGGTGTTAGAACGGTACTACAATGCAACACATAATGCAGACTATAGAAACGTGATATCAAGAGGAAACAGTATAAGCGTGAACACGGACAGCGAAAGAAAATGCGTATAACACTGGTCAGTATCGATAGCACACATACGTACAAAAATCGAAATTCGGTAGAAAGCACATATTTGCGCGTTCACCTACTGCCAGTATTGGCGACCCGGCTGGTATGGGTAGAAGTTACCTTCTGAATTGCCCTGCACCTGCGGGTACTGTCCTCGCACACCGCGACCTGCAGGTTGTTGTTGCACACCAACCCCTTGCGTTGAATCTTTGCGATAAGAAGCCTCAGGCGACCCGCTCTGTGCAGCTACTCCACGACCCAAAAACCCCTGTCCGTGTCCGTACAATTGTCTCTCACTGGGTGTATGGTGGTTGTTTTGCGTCTGTTGCTGCGGGGGCTGGTGGTACCCAATGTCATCCGCATACCCGCCGAATCCGCGCTGCACGCCTGCACCCATACTCAACCCGTCAGTTTGTTTTGCGGGCTGGTGTTGGTGCTGGAACATCGCCGGCGGAGTAGGAGCGGGGTACTTGACGAAAGGTGTAGGGTAGCCTTGGTTATAGGGACTGCCATAGTACTGATTTTGAGGATACGGATAATAATAGGGCATCGGCGGTGCGTAGGGTTGCTGTGCGCTTGTGGCGGCAGGCTGTGACGACTGAGTTGTAGACGGAGGGATGACCGACGAGGGGGGTTGGGAATGTTGGTGCTGGTGTTGAGAAGTAGGAAGACCTTTCACATCATCATGACCCAGGACATTGCGATTGCCGCCAAACCCTGGAGATTGCGCATAGGAGTCGTAAAAGTTCTGCTGCACTTAAAATCAGAACACGAGTACAACAAGGCAGAACAGTAACTGACGCGTTGATTATCACCGTAGTATTCACTACCTCCAAAACCGCTAAGGTGACTCCCTTGCGATTGATGTTGCTGGTGTTGCGTCCCAATCTGCCCAAAAGGACCCATACTACCACTCATGGATGCACTATAATCCTGCTGTTGAGGAGGAGTTGGTGCATTGAAGTATGGTGCATCTTGACGGAAGTACGCCGCAGACTGGGCCTGCACCTGCTGAGCAGGGCTGTATTGTTGAGACTGTGTTTGCGGGCTGTCCAAGTGCAAGTGGGCGGCATATGGCTGAAGTTGTGGCAATTGCTGGGGTTGATGCTGGGGTTGATGCTGAGGCTGGTGTTGAGGCTGGTGTTGAGGCTGGTGTTGTGATTGCGGCTGGTGCTGAGGCTGATGCTGATGCTGGTGCTGCGGTTGTGAGGGAGGCTGCTGAGTGAAGCTGGTACTCGATGGCGGAAGGGTAGGAAGGGACATTGAAGGTGCAAGAGCATGTTGAGGTACTTGCGGGATTGGTGCGGTAGGTTGGGGAGGTACAAATTGCGTTGTTTGCGAAGGTGGAAGGGCAGGCTGCACCGGAGGAGGGAGAATAGGCTGTGAAGGAGAAGTGGCAATAGAGGTAACAACAGACGGTACAGGCGCGGGAGTGCTCTGTTGAGGTTCTTGTTGTTGCACGGGTGCAGGAGGCGCGAGAGGCGAGAGTGATTGAGTGGCCTGCTGTGGGGATGGCTGCTGTTCAGCTGCGGGAGGTTCAACGCTGGCCGAAAAATATTAGGTTATGATCTTGATATCAGTTCTAGATTTCGACTCACGGTGTGGGCTCAATGGCATCTCCACCAAGACTCAGACTTCCGAACTGCATGCCTACTTTGTCAAGGCCAGGGGTGAAAGCAGTCGACGAAGGCATGACAACAGCCTGATCAATGCCCTTGTACTTGCCACGTACCGCAGGGCGGGAAGAAAGAGACACAGGCGATTTAGACCGAGCGGGTGCATCCTGCTTTTGAATTTGAGTCGGAAGAGCCGACACAACGGCCACAGGCTCGGGTGCAGGAGCAGCGGGCTCATCTTGCACAGTCGGAGGTTCCGGTACTACTTCTGGCTCTGACGTTGATAGAGGCTGAGAGGAAATCCAAACGTCTGCAGGAGGTTGATCATAGGCTTGGGATTGAAGTTGAGGTTCATCGTCCCATTCAGGAGGCTGAACAGTTGTCGGATCCTCCCGACCTTCCGATACTACTGGTTCGGTATCGCCATTGACAGCTGGTGGAAGAGGAGCGTGTTCAAAGATTGGTTCGGGTGCAGGAGCGATGACTGGTGGTGCAGGTGGTGATGCTGCGACGAGTTTCTCTTGTGGTCTGCATGCAAGCAAAGATTAGCTATGGAATATCAACCTGAATTCTTTACCAATGCGCACTTTGCAATCTGAGCCCAGGAAAGTTTAGAAGTGGCCGGAAGTTTAGCAGATGCTATAGGAGGTTTGGGCACAGCAGCCACATTGCCCCATCCAGTGTTAGTACCCCACGAAGTGGATATTGTGGACTGTGATTGAACAGGAGCCGATTCACCAATTATAGGCTCTGAAGGCCAGGTCATAACTGTAGTCGATTCATTTGCATCCTGTGCAATACCCCAACCTTCATTTGACTCTGGTTTATCAACAGCATGTTCAGTGAGATCCTCAACATGTGCTGCTGGCTTGTCTTCGAGAGCGGGGACAGAAGCTTTGGCACGAGAGGAAGTATGACCATTGACTGCAGGTGCAACCCGTGCGCCACCGCGACCACGACCGCCCCTACCAGGACCACCGCGTCCCCCGCGCCCACCTCGACCTCCGCGCGAGTCGCTACGTGAGATGCTTGGGTCCTTTGACGGTGCGTGCTGAGCTACAGGAGTCTTTTTGTCCTTTTTGCGCGTAACTGAGCCCCACTGTTCCGCATGCCCTATGGGTTGTTACGGAATTAACAAAACCATGACAAAAAATGTAGAGACAACTACGACGTGCCTTCGCTGATTCGAGTCACCGCAAGTTCAAGATCACCACCGACCTCATTGAGGAGGGACTGGAGATCTGAAAGTATGGAGAATTAGCGAACGTCATATTGCAAAATAAGGACGCACCTTCATTTGACCAGGTAGGGAATAGTTCTTGGAGTGTTGGAACTTGGGGGTGAAATTTTGATTCCAAGGGATCAGAGAGCAGTTTGTTTCTGAACGCGGCTGATTTATATGAAGACATATTCAACGAGGGCGAGGACAACGAGACTGACGAGCAAAAGGTAAGAAGGACTGGTGGAGTTTGAAAATTCTAAAATACTAAATTGTTCGGTCACAACATCCAGTAGGACACCACCTAGAGGGGGGTTGCAGGTAAGGTAGACGCCTTGCGAAAACAACATTAGAAAATCAATTACAATTCAACGACGGGACGTAGAAATATTCTGTTGCGCAGTCTGATAAAAAAAACCCCGAATGCCGTCAAAACAGCGGTTTCAGAACTGTGCTCCGTGAAAAAATGAGATAGTTATTTGAAAAGAAAAACTGGAATTGAGGATAGTACAGTGAATGAAATACCGCAACTCCGCATGTTAGTATCGGCCGGCACGAGTTGACAGGCTACGGCACAATGGGACGAAATGTGCGCATAGTGTGTGGGCTTCAAATTTTCGGTCAAAGAAACTGAAAGCTGATGTCAGTGATAAGGAGAATGTGAGTCAAGAGTGCCACTGATGACCTCGAAAATCAGACATTGATTTGAAAACAGGCTTGATTCATTAGATGCAGTTCCACTATCATCAATGCGACTGTAAGTCTTCAAAATCTTATCTGGACCATTACAAATAATGACATGCATTATATGGTAGTTTCTCATTCAGATCTACATCAGGAAAACAACGGGTTCATTTTTATGACTTAACCAACTTGTTGTCACTTTTGGCGGGTTTTTACTCGGCAAGTGAAACAAAGTTACTCTTCGAAAAGTTGGACACATCTTGAAAATGGTGATTCAGGCGGGTAAGATGAAAAAGCGATAAAAAGAGATAACATTGTGCAGTAAGATCTGAGAAATACAAAGCTTGAAAAAAGTGCCAAGTAGATTCATCAGGAAATTCGCACATTCCTTAACGTGCCCTTATGCGGACTTATTTACACTTAACTGCCTTGGTGAAATTGAATCTACTTGTCCAAAATTTCAACGTGAATGAATTCAGAAAAAAAAAGTTGAGATATATTAATATACATGTTTTATTGTATTTCGCACTCAAAAAATATAAGATATGCCAGGTGAATGATGTGAGAGAGAGCAAACAAGTTTTGAGATAAGTGAGTTAAGCTGATTAAGCACGTCAAGGAATGTGTGAATTTCCTGATGTTAAAAAGCAATCTCAAAAGCATGGTGATCTGCATACTTATTCAGATAGTAGGCTTGGAAAGTATCATAAGACTGATAATACTTGAGGTCATAAGAAACAAACTGTGCACCATAGACTGGAATTAGATGTGCTGCACAATAAATCAAGTCAATGTGAATGATAGATATATGTGGGGAGTGATTAGCATGGTAGGCTGGCCGCACAATCCACATCCCAGTGTCTTCGCCAGGGGATTCAATGGTGTCGAACCACCAGATAACTGCACAGGGATAGGTGGTTCCTTGAAAAGTAAAGGAGAAAAAACACAGGACATGAGCAACATTGAATCCTCGCATGCCCTCAAGCTCTGGGTTAGTGTTCACAAACACACAGTCATTACAAGCATATTCATTTTGCCACAAAGGACATGCACAAATATACTCTGTGCGCATGCCACCAATCCTGCTGAGGTCACTTGGAGAATAGAATCTTGACAAGGCAGAGTTGAAGACAGAGAGTCTGCCATCATACCCAGGAAAGTGAAACTCTGGGAGTTCAGAGACATTTTGAGGGTCATCTGGATGCTGTTGTTTGAAGAGGAACTGTCAGAGGAGGTTGGGTAGATGCAGAATGTTCAATTCTGCTGTAAGGGCAGAAACCATTTTTGCACATTTTCATTCTAGAGTGATGTTAGTTTTCAACAGAGGATTTCGATTCAACAAACATATGAGGCATTCATGCAAGCTGAACATGCACTTGTAGCACTGTAGGGCCATCATCCACTTCACCTTCATCATCACCTTCATCTGCATCCGGAGCATTGTTGGCATTCAGGACATCATCATTTGGGCTGTTCATTGGAGGCGCATTGTCATTGAGGCCTTGGAATCGTCCTGTGAGTCAAAGGAGAAACAATCATTAGCATTGTTGAATCAGCAGATATACTTGATACATATGAAGAGCTGCTACAACTGCAGACAAACATGTGCCACTCAGCATCTTGCACTTGGTGAAGTCAACACATAATGCAGTGAGCTTGTCTAGTTGCTGGTTGGTCTGAAGCATTTGGCCGAGTGCATTGAAGTGACTTGAGCACCTCCAAGGCTCCTTTACTGCCTTGATATGTTTGCTTTCCATAATTGATGAGCACAGGCCATTAGGGGCACCAAGAAGTCATATAAGTTGGACATAATGCTTGAGTGAGTGTTGTCGTGGTAAGGAAAATGTGGGAACAACACCAGCATCTCAAAATGCTCCATGGTACTGATGGAATCATGCAAATACATCTTGAATTTTGGTAAGGGTCTTCTCTGTGATGATGTTGCAGCGCACAAGGTAACAAAACTCTCAAAGTGCACGAAAAGCACACACAATGTCCAATAGGACATGGCCCTCAATTGCAGGCAAATAAACCTGCCAATGGCAATGAACAGCGAGAAATGAAACATGAAATGAAAGCGAACCTTCATGAGTGCTTTTGAGTTGTCACCAATCCATTGTTTGAATCCCACCCTTCAGGAAAACACCACAAACTGTTAAGACTGTACTCAAAAGGTAAAGGATCTGAAGGGCTTTGGCCTCAGTTCATACACTGTGCCCCTTTCCTGAGTATTGCCCCTTATTTCAGGAGGAAGATATACATCTGAAGGTGATTGCATGGAGGATCTGGACATCTGAAGGTTATCCGGAATGTAGGAAGTGAACAAGTTATAAGGCTAGTGTCGGACAGAGTCCTAACTAGAAACTAATGGAAGTAGACTACCCAAAGGTAGAGTCAGAGAAATAGACTATAGGAATTAATCCCAAGTCTCAGAAGATGACTAGAGTCGGAAGGAACTCAAGTCCGGAGGAACAGAATGAGCAGAATCTAAGATGATATTCGAACTAAGGTTCTACGGAGATTTACAAGTGGTTTATATACTGTAAGTGACTGGCACAGATAATCAACGAGTCTGGGACTGAGGGCTATGTACAATGTATAATGGAAGTCTATTAGTAAAAGCACAGCGGATCAGTAAGCACAAGTCAGAAATGAGACATAGGTAATGGATCAATAAGCAAGATGGAAATATACATAGCTAGGATACTGGAGACAGGAGGATTGCTGAAAGGAGGTAGACACAGATGTCCACAATGGAGTTAGAGTGCGAGAAGTGGAAGTTTCAGATGGGTGGTCCAGATAGGGACTGAGATGGATCAGGAGATACAGTGATCCCAGTAATTCAATCCAAAAAAATGGACTTATGACAAGGTCGCCAACAATTCCATAATCATCCTAGACCTCCAAGAGAGTTTCTTCCTCCACCAAGGCATCCACATGTTCACAGCACCAGTCCAAGGCATCTTTATTGAGATTAAGGCGTGATGCCAGGCACCTTCAAATGTGTTGCTGGTTTATAAGTAACAAATAGTCTAAATCTCAGAGACACTTACCATGCACACCAGCATTTAACAATGCATCCCAACAGGACTTGCTCTTCGTAATCAGCAATATAAGGTCCAAGTCCATAGATAATGGACAGAAATGACTGTCTCCAAAACGAGCCACTTCAAATTTTGTCATTCCAGGCTTGAGCAACTGAAGAATTTTTGAAAGGGAAGAGTGGAACAGTTGACAATGAAACTTTTGGAACCTTGGATCCTCAGCATACACTTGTGTAGCTTTATATATGAAACCTATTGTTAGCATTTGTAAATGACAAAAATTGAATGAACATTACTTTTTGGCATGGCAAGGAATCCTATGACAGCAATTACATCTTAGTGTGCACGATGGACATTGATTTGAACATTGCCATGGATAGATAGAGCAGGCAGTATTCATTGTTGCTGGTGCCCACTGAGATGGTTGTTTTGTTGCTGCCCAGAATCACAGGGATGAAGGTTGCCCCAACCATGTCAGGATCTTTTAAAATTTTATCCTGTATCCAACAGTGTATCAGTATGTGTATTGCGCTGTGATTAAAACAACATACCACCTGATCCCATGCCCAGTTAGCTGAATAAAGTCCTTCCATTGGCATTCATCAGTCACTAAGTTGTACTCATGGTAAGGCTGATAATCCATTTCGTCTGCATACATGGGGTTTGCTAGCATGTTGTGGACAACATAATGTGGATCTCAATACCATACATTATAAGAGCCATTCATCCATGGTGGAACATCAACATTGGGTTTGTCACCACAAAACTTGACTGCAAAACTCTGCCACAGCACATCTCCAAGTAGAATACTATTGATTGTGTGATATAGGTCTTGGTGGTTAGCAAACAGTGGATGGTCATTGTGTTTTGCAAGTGTTGCAGCCCATAGGTTAAGTAAGTTGTCAATGTGAGAGGCAGACATTTGGTCTTTACAGAATAAGAACTCGCAGCTTTGAATTCAACACATTACAAAATAGTGTCCAGTTGTCAGTAGGATGCTCAGCAGGTGGGATGGTGGAGTGCCTGGGGCAAGAAATGCACTGTTTTCATTGCAAGGCCAACCTTAAAAAGTGAAACATCAAGATTTATTTTAAAAAGTGCAAAACATCACTTACCGTCAAGCTTTTTATGAAAATTTTGATATAAGTGGCTTCCTGGTTCAAAATATTGTACATCAACATCAGGGAGTGGAGATGATGGTCTAGGGATGTTGAACAGATTGGGGGAAAAATCAAAATCATGGTGGATATCTTCAAAATGCTGGTCACACTCAGGAGAAGGTGGACAGGAGCTGGGACAGGTTGTGGGATTGTTGGGTGAGCTGAGAGTGTTACAATCGTACGTGCCCCTATTCATTTTCTCTTTGTCTCCTTTACTTGTATATTACATAACGAGACTCTGACTCATATGCTCAATGCATCTGTACTATAGTTGCCTTCCTTCTTTGGATATGCACTTACATTCTCACATCTCTCTTGGTCCGTGCGCACATATTGACTTATTTAAGCACATTGTATTACGCTTGATACTTTACTTTAATCTTACTGGGTTTTACCTGGAATATCCTTCGCTTAGGTCTCCAATCTAAGTCGTCTTGAATCGTCTCTAAGTCTAAGCACTCCTTAGCCTTAGTCTCTATTCTCGTAGAACCTCTTAGACTTGTCTTTGAGGCTGAACCCTTGATAGTACTCGGAATGCATTCCTTGTACTTTCACCTTGTCCTCTTCTGGACATTGTAGAACTTCCCAGCAGACTGTCTGTGTCTTTTCACTATCGCTGGTGACGCCACCCCAGTTCGTAACAGAGAGTCTATGTTTCATCCTTCCAGCTGTGCTCTTGAAATACCGCTGGCAACTTGGATGGCTGTTAAGACTGTACTCAAGGGTAGAGAGATCCGAAGGGCTTTGGCCTCAGTTCGTACACTGTGCCCCTTTCTCGAGTAATGCCCTTTATTTCAGGGAGGAGTTATTCGTCCGAAGACCCGGAAGGGGTTGCGTGACGGATCCGGGTGTCCGAAGGTGTCGGATGTAATACGTCCGAAGGTAATTCGGAACGTAAGGAGAGGAAAGAGATTAAGGCTAGTTTCGGAACGAGTTCCCAACTAGAAACTAACGGAGATGGACTATCCGAAGATAGAGTCGGAGGTATGGACTATAGGAGTCAATCCTAAGTCTCGGAAGGTGACTTAAAGCGGAGAGTGACTTAAGTCCGGAGGAGGCAGAATGAGCAGAATCTAAGATGATATTCGAACTAAGGTTCTACGAAGATCTACAAGTGGTTTATATACAGTAAGTATCTAAGACGGATAATCAGCAAGTCCGGGACCGAGGGCTATGTACGAAGTGTAACGGAAGTCTATTAGTTATTGCACAGCGGATCAGTAAGCATGAATCGGAAATGAACACAGGAAACGGATCAGTAACACAGGACGGAAATATAAACAGCCGGAGTACCGGTAGTAGGAGGAATGACGAAAGGAGATAGACGCAGATGTTCACCAGGGAGTTAAGGTGCGAGAAGTGAGTACATTCGGATGGGTGGTCCGGACAGGATCTGTGGACTGGACGGATATGGAAACGATCGGATCTGGACGGATATGATCGGATCTGAGATTAGAAGTATGGTATATGACAATGGCCACAAGGAAGCTGGAGGGTGCTGTGGTCCAGACAAGGATAAGAGTTTGTGCTACTGGTGGACATGACCACACAGAGTGAAAACAACAAAAAGGCAATGAAAATGAGCAGAGACTGTTGCCGCATATTCAGGGCCCAGGGCTGGTGCATGGGCAGGCTGTGGTAAGCTCCTCTAAGTCGTGTCTTCAAGTTAGTTGAGAAGGCCTACAAAAGTTCAATGTTTGTTTGGTTATGAAACTAGAAATGCTTCAGAAAATCAATTCTGCTGACCTGCATTTTTCCCATTCATAGCCATAGTCCTCACTACTCTCGTCTTACATCTACCCACCCCTGCATGATGTATTAAGCAGCTGGAACCACTGTTTGTTGAACCTGTGCAAAAAATGCTAACATCCATCCTGGTCAGGTCATACTCAACACAATTAGGAAGCACTGTACCAAAGCCAAAAAAGCAGCTGATGACAAGCTTCTCACAGAAGAACTCCAAGCAAAAGAAGCAGCTGTGCTGCAAGGCATCCAGCACCTTGCTGATATCCAAGCTGGGATGGAGCAGGCACAGACTGCTGAAGCCATGCAAAAGCCCAAGGCAGTTACACCACGTCCAGTTCCAGCTAAGAAAATGCCTCAGCTGAACAATGTGGCAGCAGCTGTGCAGGGTACAGATCAGGGTCATCAGGTACAAGGCAAGGGAGAGCAGGGCCAACTGACCTTCAATGTTGATGAGGATAATATGAGTGTTGACAAGCTCAAGAATCCCCAAGTTGCAAAGCTAAGGCCCAGTAAAAAATCACTCAAAGATGCAGTTGATGCGCAATCGAAATCAATGAAGGCTGATCAGCTTGCATGTGTTCAAGTTGATTGTGAGGACAGGAAAGGAAACTTGTTACAGATGTATGTTGTTGCCATGTTGTTAATCTCTGAGTCAACACTCTTCTTTCTTACTCTCACTGCGGAATTTAGGTCAGCTGTCAAACCTTCATTTGGTGGACGTGTCAAGGCCTGGGCTTCAGACATACCAAGACCTTCAAGTCATCTGACATCTGAAGGCTCTGAGTTGATTTCTTGTTTGCAAGCTTCTGCTCCCCCACCTAGTACTATATTTTTCCATTCTCAAGCCACAGCTACCTTGAATGCAACTAGTGTGAGGTCTCATGCCATTCCTCAAAAAGATCCTGATGTTTTTGCTGCTACCATTGATGATCTGGTTGGAGGATTTGGAGAGGATGACACTGACGACTCATATGAATGCCAGGCTGCATCCCAAGTAGGGAACTGCACGGGTAAACCCGCAGGTATGATCAGTTGGACCCATACCCAAACCCGCAGATATACCTGTACTGTCATATACTGTCATATACCGTACATTCAGGTCTGATCCATGGACATCTGGACACCCAATCCATACATCCTAGTCCACCCATCCAATCCAGCTCACATATCCAATCCACCCATCCACTCCAATCAATATCCATCCATATCTAATCCATATCCATATCCGACTCAGTCCATCCATCCAATCTGATCCACCCATCCGATCCGTGTTCATATCCGATCCATGTCCATATCCAATCCGTGTCCATATCTGATCCGTGTCCATATGCAATCTGTGTCCATATCCGATCCATGCTCATATCTGAAACTATTCCCACGCACCTGCGTGTTACTCCTTTTAGGTTAATACCTGTGTCCGGCTTTCGGTTATCTCTGCACCTCTGGCTTTCGGTTATCTTGACTTCCGTCTTGATAAGATATTTCGTACAAGTCTTATTTCCAAGTTCATAGCCTTGTGTTCCGCAACGCCTCAAACATAGCCTCGGACTATCCTTACTTGCCTTCCGGCATGCTACCTACAGTATATAAACTTGTAGTACAACTCCTGCAGACCTCAGTCTGATTCATTGTTCCTACTTCTGTATATTCCTTGATTACTCTGTATCCTGTTATCATGTCTATATAACTCTGTTTCCGTTCTTGCACTTGGGCTCCGGCCCTTGTAAGCTTCCGATTCAGGCCTATGGGATCACTCCCTAGGCTGGAGCTTTGATCCTATGTCCTATAATCTTTTCGGACTTCGTCCATCTCTGTCTATCATCTGTTTCACCTCCAACTCTACCTTTGGTAGTCTTATACTGTCTGTTTCTATTCTGGACCTTGTCCAGAGTAGTCTATACTATCTCTACACCATATCTGGACCTACTCCTCTCTAGTAGCCAACACTTCCTCTAAGATCCACAGAGCTATGCTCATCCGCTCCTCCGCTCCTCCGCTCCTCCGCTCCTCCGCTCCTCCGCTCCTCCGCTCCTCCGCTCCTCCGCTCCTCCGCTCCTCCGCTCCTCCGCTCCTCCGCTCCTCCGCTCCTCCGCTCCTCCGCTCCTCCGCTCCTCCGCTCCTCCGCTCCTCCGCTCCTCCGCTCCTCCGCTCCTCCGCTCCTCCGCTCCTCCGCTCCTCCGCTCCTCCGCTCCTCCGAGCTCCGGACCTTCAGACCCCTAGTCCTCCGGATCCATCCTATCCTATCCTCTGACATCTATGGATCATCTTTCCCTCCGGAGCTCTGCTCCTATCCTGCCCTGGACTTTGTCCAGTGGTCCATCCTTCATCCGTTCTACTTGGAGCTTGTTCCAGTAGTGTTACCATTACTCCCTACCTTCCGGAAATAGTTCCGGCGCATTCCCGCGCTCATCTGGAAGTCCATTGGAGCTCTGTCGAGCTATCCTGCCTTAGAGTTCATCCAGACCCTCCATCCGGACTTCACCAGAACTCTCCCTTGGACTTCATCCGAAATTAAGGGCACATACTCGGGTAAGGGGCACAGCGTACGAGCTGAGGCCAAGCCCCTTTGACTTTACAACCCTCCGGTACAACCCCATGTAAGACCAGGACTTCTTACTAATCTCCGGTTTTGCATGGTCATAACATATACCATACTTCTGATCCCAGATCCGACCATATCCGGCGCATTCCCGCACTCATCCAGAAGTCCATCGGAGCTCTGTTGAGCTATCCTGCCTTAGAGTTCGTCCCATCTGTACTATAGTTGCCTTCCTCCTTTGGATATGCACTTATGTTCTCACGTCTCTCTTGGTCCGTGCGCACATATTGACCTATTTAAGCATGTTGTATTACGCTTGTATACCTTACTTTAATCTTACTGGGTTTTACCTGGAATATCCTTCGCTTAGGTCTCCAACCTAAGTCATCTTGAATCGTCTCTAAGTCTAAGCACTCCTTAGCCTTAGTCTCTATTCTTGTAGAACCTTTTAGACTTGTCTTTGAGGCCAAACCCTTGATCATACTCGGAACGCGTTCCTTGTACTTTCACCTTGTCCTCTTCTGGACATTGTAGAATTTCCCAGCAGACCGTCTGTGTCTTCTCACTGTCGCTGGTGACGCCACCCCAGTTCGTAACAAAAGATTAAAGTCCACCTGATCATCGACTACCCAGTCCTCGACCCTGAACCCTGATAAGCCCTAACAGACAGCAAGACAGCGCGTGTAGGCACTGAGAAAGTATAACTCACCAGACAAATCATCATCATGACGACTACCAAAGAATTTGAATACAAAATCGGCCTCCCAACCGGTTTTGATGGGGATCGTGACAACTCTCGTGAATTTATCCAATCATGCAATCTGTGCTTCGACATCAATGAAAAGCTCTACACCACCGACAAGCAGAAGATCATTTTCATAACATCCTTCATGACCGAGAAGAACACCAAATCTTGGAAAGAGCAATTCCTTGCTCATGCTCAGTCAACTGATACCTCTGGACAAAAAGTTGGTTATGGGACATTGCAGGATTTTATGAAAAGTTTCAAAGACGCCTTTGAACCAGTGGATACCAAAGGAACCGCACTAACGAAACTCAGGGACCTCAAACAAGGAAACGGTGATCTCCATACCTACATCGCCGACTTTGAGGCACTTGCAGCCAAGGCCCACATCACTGATGATGCAACCAAGATTCAATTCTTCCAAGATGGCCTCAATCTGGGTATCCTTACCAAGCTTTTCGCGCCAGGAGATGTCTCAGAAGTATTTCGCGAAGTTGTACTGCAATGTGTGTCCATCAACAACTCCCACCACCATCTTCAAGCGTTGCGAGCACGTCATGCTCTGCAGCAGAAAAAGAAGAACTATGGAAATGTGCGTTACATACCTAATCGTGACTCCAACGCAATGGTCATAGATTGAATCTCCGACATGGAGAGATCCAAATGCATGAAGAAGGGACAATGCTTCGGATGCAAGAAGACTGGACACCATATTCATAACTGTCCAGAAAGAAAGAAGAAAACTCCGCTCCATCAAACCGAGGTTAAAGACGAAGAAGAAGAAGAAACTGTGAGGCAGCTTGTAGAGGATTTTTAAATTGGAGAAACAAAGATAGATTTGACATATGTTTCTCCCAATGTATTACTAAGACTTGTACGCGCTGTAGGTGAAAGAAAAGAACTTCGAGTCCCTATCACCCTTCACTCGCGTACTCGCTTAAAATCCGTCGACACTACTGCCGTCATCGATTCCGGTGCAGCAGGAACATTTATGTCTGAAGAATTTGTGAAACTCCATCAGATCACACAAAGAAAACTCAAGACACCATTTCGAGTTACTACAGCAGATGGAACTCTTATCAAAGGAGGACCGATCACGCACTACTGTCTCCTAGTGGTCAGAATTGATGAACGAACCATGTATGGAAAATTCAATATCACTAAACTAGGAAGAAGGGATCAAATTCTTTTGGGAATTCCATGGTTACGCACAATGAACCCAAGTATAGATTGGACCGCTGAAACACTCGTCCTCCCTCAGACAACGAAATCAGATGAAATTGAAATCAACATAGATACCGATCGGAAGAAGAACGGGCTGCCTCTGGCATTCCACTGTCATCCCAAGAAATGGCAATATTCACAACTTCCAAGATCCCTCAACATCTCTCCTATTCCTAAAGATCCCGAACCGGAAGAACGAATGCCGTGTACTATAGATCCCACTCCCTGTGTACAACTGCCACGAGCAGTATCACCGATTCCCCGCGCAGAGAAGCGCAAGAATGAATCTGAGCCCAAGTACCGAATACTACTCTTTTAAGGTCAGCCTGAGTTTGTCTGTCACACTAGGTCTGAAGGCTATGTACAAAGTATAACAAAAGTCCATTAGTAAAGCACAGTGGATCACAAAGCATGAGTTGGAAATGAAACATAGCTAACTGATCAATAAGCAAGACGGAAGTATACATAGCTGAAATACCAGAGACAGGAGAATTACTGAAAGGAGATAGATGCAGATATTTACAGTGGTGTTAGAATGCATGAAGTAGGAAGGTTCAGATGTGTGGTCTGGATTGGATCTGTGGACCAGATGGAAGTAAGATCAATCGATGTGATCAGATCTGAGATCAGATGTATGGTATATGACAGTTGTCTTAAGAAGAGTTGTAGCAATATACAACTCTATGGGTGGTCTTTATTTGTTAATTGTAAAGTTAAGTGAGATATGAGCATAAAAAAGTGTTGCTTCATGAAATTAAAATGTTATTGGCTTTCTCCATTACTACTGTACTTTACCATCTTGACTTCCTTCTTTGAATATGCACTTATATCTCACAACTTATTTCCCTTGGTCTGTGTGCACCATACTGGCTTATTTAAACACATTGTATTATGCTTGTATTCTTCACTTAATCTTACTGGGTTTTACCTGGATATTTCTTTGCTTAAGACTCCCAATCTTAAGTTGTCTAAACTGATCTCTTAGTCAAAGCACTCCTTCATCTAAGTCTTGAACCTCTGTTATTTAAGAGCCCAGGTTTTGTCATTGGTTATTTAGAACCCTTGTTTAGGCTTGCCAGCATACAACATATCTGTCATATACTGTACATTCAAGTCCAGATCAAATTCAATTCATAGACATCCAGAAACGCAATTCATACATCCAGTCAACCAATCCAACCCATATCCATCCGGACATCTGATCCATAGACATCCTATCCAATCCAATCCATCTAATCCATGTCCATATCCAATACATGTCCATATCTGATCTGAGTTCATATCCAAACTATTCCCATGCACCTGTGCATTACCCCTTTTAGTATATATCTGTGCTGCTGGCTCTTGTTACAACCATGCAAAACTGGGGCTTCTAAGAAGTCCTGGTCTTACATGGGGTTGTACCGGAGGGACGGAAAGTCGAAGGGGCTTGGCCTCAGCTCGTACGCTGTGCCCCTTACCTGAGTATGTGCCCTTAATTTCAGATGAAGTCCAAGGGGGAGTTATAGTGAAGTCCGGACAGAGTCCAGATGAATTCTGTAGGACAGGATAGCTTGATAGAGCTCCAAAGGACTTCCGGATGAGCGTAGGAATGTGCCAGAACTATTTCTGGATGGTAGGGAGTAATGGTAAGACTACTGGAACAAGTTCCAAGTAGAATGGATGAAGGATGGACTCTTGGATAAAGTCCAGGGCAGGATAGGAGCAAAGCTCCAGAGGGACAGATGATCCATAGGTGTCGGAGGATAGGATAGGATAGGTTTGGAGGACCAGAGGTCTGAAGGTCCGGAGCTCGGAGGAGCGGAAGAGCGGAAGAGCGGAAGAGTGGAAGAGTGGAAGAGCAGAAGAGCAGAAGAGCAGAAGAGCAGAAGAGCAGAAGAGCAGAAGAGCAGAAGAGTGGACAAGCAGATGATCGGATGAGCATAGCTCTATGGATCTTAGGGGAAGTGTTGACTACTAGAGGGGAGTAGGTCCGGATATGGTATAGAAATAGTATAGACTACTCCGGACGAGGTCCAGAATAGAAACAGACAGGATAAGACTACCAAAGGTAGAGTCGGAGGTGAAACTGATGAGAGACAGGAAACAGATGAAGTCTGAAAAGGATATAGGACAAAGGATCAAGGCTCCGGCCTAGGGAATGATCCCATAGGTCTGAGTCAGAAGCTTACAAGGGCCAGAGCCCAAGTGCGAGAACAGAAATGGAGTTATATAGACATGGTAACAAGATACAGAGTAGACAGATGAATATACAGAAGTAGGAAAGCAATGATCAGACTGAGGTCTGCAGGAGTTGTACTACAAGTTTATATACTGTAGGTAGCATGCCGGAAGGCAAGTAAGGATAGTCCAAGGCTATGTTTGAGGCATTGCGGAACACAAGGCTATGAACTCGGAAATAAGACTTGTACGAAATATCTTATCAAGACTGAAGTCAAGATAACCGAAAGCCGGACACAGGTATTAACCTAAAAGGAGTAATGCGCAGGTGCGTGGGAATAGTTTCGGATATGAGCATGGATCTGATATGGACACAGATCGGATATGGACACAGATCGGATATGGACACAGATCGGATGGGTGGATCAGATCGGATGGATGGACTGAGTCGGATATGGATATGGATTGCAGTGGATGGGTGGATTGGATATGTGAGCTGGATTGGATGGATGGACTAGGATGCATGGATTGGGTGTCTGGATGTCCATGGATCAGACCTGAACGTACAGTATATGACAGCTCTCGGTTATCTCTGTGCCTCTGGCTTTCAGTTATCCATACTTCCATCTTGATAAGATATTTTGTATGAGTTTCATTTCCAAGTTCATAGCCTTATTGTCATATACCATACTTCTAATCTCAGATCTGACCATATCCAATCAGATCCGATCGATTCCATATCTGTCTGGTCCACAGATCCTGTCCGGACCACCCATCCGAATATGCTCACTTCTCGCACCTTAACTCCCTTGTGTATATCAGTGTCTATCTCCTTTCGTCATTCCTCCTGTTTCCGGTATTCCGGCTGTGTATATTTCCATCCTACATCACTGATCCGTTAACTGTGTTCATTTCCGATTCATGCTTACTGATCCGCTGTGCATTAACTAATAGACTTCCGTTACACTTCGTACATAGCCCTCGGTCCTGGACTTGTTGATTATCCGTCTTAGATACTTACAGTATATAAACCACTTGTAAATCTCCGTAGAACCTTAGTTCGAATATCATCTTAGATTCTGCTCATTCTGCTTCATCTGGACTTAAGCCACTTTCCGCTCTAAGTCATCTTCCGAGACTGGGATTGATTCCTATAGTCTATATCTCCGACTCTATCTTCGGATAGTCTATCTCTGCTAGTTTCTAGTTAGGAATTCATTCTGAAGCTAGTCTTAATCTTCGTTCTATCCCTACATTCCGGATAACCTTCGGACATATCATATCCGATACCCTCGGACGTCCAGACCCATCATGCAACTCCTTCCGGATCTTCGGACGTATAACTTCTCCCTGAAATAAGGGGCATTACTCAGGAAAGGGGCACAGTGCATGAACTGAGGCCAAAGCCCTTCGGATCTCTCTACCTTTGAGTACGGTCTTAACACTTATGTTCCATTGTACTTACTAATGTATTTTGGCATGCCTCAGACATAGCCTCAGACTATCTGTACTTACCTTCCAGCATGCTACCTATTGATAAAGTTATTGCTGGAGTATAGGGGGAAAAGAATCTGGAGGGCTTCTGGATGAGTTTACAATGAAGTTTCTGAAGGGAATCCGAAGGATTTCCAGAGGAGATTCTGGAGATATTTGCTGGAGGTATTCTGGAAATAGGGATTCTGGAAGAGCGGACTAAGTTAGGAACTGGTGTTAAGACCATGCAAAACTGAGGGCTACTAAGAAGTCCTGGCTTTACATGGGGTTGTACTGGAGGGTCAGAAAGTCAAAGGGGCTTGGCCTCAGCTCATATGCTGTGCCCCAAATGTGTCAGAACTATTTCCGGAGGGTAGGGAGTAATAGTAAGACTACTGGAACAAGTCCAAAGTAGAATGGATGGAGGATGGACTGCCAGACAAAGTCCAGGACAGGATAGGAGCAGAGCTCCAGTGGGAAAGATAACCCACAGATGTCAGAGGATAGGATAGGATAGATCTGGAGGACCAGAGGTCTGAAGGTCAGGAGCTTGGAAGAGCGGAGGAGCAGAGGAGTGTAGCTCTATGGATCTTTAAGAGAAGTGTTGACTACTATAGAGTAGGTCCGGATATTATAGAAGGGATATTATAGAAGGAAAGTATAGACTACTCCAGACAAGGTCTGGAATAGAAACAGACAGGATAAGACTACCAATGGTAGAGTCAGAGGTGACACAGATGATAGACAGGAAACAGATGAAGTCCGAAAAGGTTATAGGACATAGAGTCAAAGCTCCGGCCTAGGGAATGATCCCATAGGCCTGAGTCAGAAGCTTATAAGGGCCAGAGCCCAAGTGCAAGAACAGAAATGGAGTTATATAGACATGGTAACAAGATACAGAGTAGACAGATGAATATACAGAAGTAGGAAAGCAATGATCAGACTGAGGTCTGCAGGAGTTGTACTACAAGTTTATATACTGTAGGTAGCATGCTGGAAGGCAAGTAAGGATAGTCCGAGGCTATGTCTGAGGCATGTGGAACACATTAATAAGTACAATGGAACACGAGGCTATGAACTCGGAAATAAGACTTGTATGAAATATCTTATCAAGATGGAAGTCGAGATCACCAAAAGCCAGAGGTGTTACAAACTGGGGTGGCGTCACCAGCAACAGTGATAAGACACAGACAGTCTGCTGGGAAGTTCGACTACATTCAAAAGAGAACGAGGACTGCTACTTAGGAGGGATTCCAAGTAGGATCAAGGGTTCAGTCAAAGAGTCACAACTCTAAGACAACCAGTAGAATAGAGACTAAGACTAAGGAGTGCTTAGGCTTAGAGACGATTCAGACGACTTAGGTTGGAGACCTAAGTGAAGGATATCCCAGGTAAAACCCAGTAAGATTAAAGTAAGGTATACAAGCATAGTACAATGTGCTTAAATAAGCCAATATGTGCGCACGGACCAAGAGAGGTGTGAGAATGTAAGTGCGTATTCTGAAGAAGGAAGGCAACTATAGTACAGATGCGTTGAGCATACGAGTCAGAGTCATGTTACATAATATACAAAGTAAAGGAGATGAGAAAATGAATAGGGGTACGTACGACTGTAACAAGAGGTGCAGAGATAATTGAAAGCTGGACACAAGTATAACCTAAAAGGAGTAATGCGCAGGTGCATGGAAATAGTTTCGGATATGAGCATGGATTGGATATGGACACAGATTGGATATGGACATGGATCGGACGGGTGGATGAGATCGGACAGATGGATTGGGTCAGGATCCTGGGCTGGGGGGTGGGGTGAATGAATGCTCATTTTGCAGTTTTCTGACCTATTTTGGAAAATTTTCTCATAGGCATTATAGTCATTATAGGACACATTGGCTTGGCTACAATTTTGATTTTTTTTGGGCAAAGTTTTTGGTCATAATAGGACCCCTAACACCCCTACACCATGGGAAATACCAATGTATGTGTGGTCCAATGTAGTCTTTCCCATACAAAAATTATTTTGATCCATAAACCATGCCCAACACATTGTATTTTGGACCCTATCACGGGAAAGACCAGAAAACTGGCCAGACACCCAAAAAGCACCCCCTAGGTGAAAACCCTTATATGTATAATACAACCTGAGAGGTACCTGAAATGGAGTGACCAAAGTGATGTCATGATGGAGGATATGCTTTCCCTGGCCATTGAGCTGTGTATGCAGAGAAAATAATGAGTGGTTGAGACACTCAAATATGGGTCTGTCAAAGCTGAGATTTAAAGGGACAAGGGGAAACCATGGATGAGTCTTGTATGCCCAGCGAGTGGTGAGTGGTGAATTGGGGTCATTTGGAAAGGAGTTGTGTTCATCCTGTAGGTCCCAAGAAGTGATTTAGCACTAACCTCAAAAGGCATACTTAAGGATTGTGGTGAGCTCATCTAACCAACACTTGATATCAAGTTGGTGTGTGTTGATGAGGGCTTTATCATGTCAGAGCTGGTGAACAGTCCTATTGATGCCTGGTGGCTACCTCTTTGTCACTAGGAAATATTGCGACACTGGCAATATGAATGCATGGGTGTGGTGCCAGTACACAGCCTTGATCATAGTTAGTCTTTGGATCAAGGTAGTATGAATATGACACTCATCAATTTTGTGAAAGCATCACAAACAGCCACCATAAGACCTGTAGCACATCATGATGTAAGTGTTAGTTGTGTGACTTCGCACTTAATTAGTTCAAGGACTTTCAGGACTTTCAGTACACTTTCGAGACATTAAGGACACTTCAATGACCGCACTTTTGGGACACTTTAAGGACATTACCATGATAGGCATTGTTTACATTTATTTACATAAACTCGTCCATAGTCAGAGTTCATAGTCTTATATGCCTTGTGCATTGACTCTGAACTCTTAGGTATGATACATTTATATAGATACTCAATATATGTGTGCATTGACTCTGAACTCTTAGCTTGACTACAAATAGTAAGGTCCTCAGTTGAACCCACAACAGCATGATCTCAGTGCTCCTGGATCTCCTTCCACACTGAAGCATGCTCAGGGTCATTGTGTGGGTGAGCCTTGTAATAAGCTCATTGCTTCACCATCCAAGCCTTTAAATCTGCTGCAAAAGTCGTTAGGACCAACCAGAACAATAATGAGGACAGCAACACACCTAGAAACACAGCTCCTGATGCTCCTTTAGGTGGAGGGCAGGCAGCCGCAAACCATGCCTGATGTTGGTTCCACAGAGACTCCTTGTAGGCTTCATTGTCAAACCCACCTCAATTAGGATTATTCTCGCACTCTTCTCATATTCTTTGCTGAGTACTCTGGTGGCTTCCAACATCTTCTTCCCAAGCTCCTGTGCCTTTGAGATACTTGCCTGAGGCAATCTTCCTTTGGTCTTCACAAAGTCCTTGTCATCCTCATCTTTGCTGCCATTATGTTCATCACCCTGGACTTTTCTTTTGTGTGGAAGTCAACTATGGTGGGGATGTGTTTACAACACGGAAAACCTCAGCTACTCAGAAGCCTGGTTTCCTGTGGGTGGTTGTACTGGAGGGTCAGAAGGTCACAGGGGCTTGGATGGAAGATGGACTGCTGGACAAAGTCCAGGGCAGGATAGGAGTGGAGCTCCAGAGGGAAAGATGATCCACTGGAGGATAGAATAGGATAGATCTGGTGGTCTAGAGATTGGAAGAGCGGAGGAGTGGATGATTGGATGAGCATAGCTCTGTGGATCTTAGGGGAAGTGTTGACTACTATAGAAGAGTAGGTCTGGATATAGTGTAGAGATAGTATAGACTACCAGACCTACTCCTCTATAGTAGTAACACTTCCCCCAAGATCCACAGAGCTACACTAGGCTCCTGCCTAGGGAGTAATCCCATAGGTCCAAGCTGGAAGCTTACAAGGGTGTCATATACCATACTTCTAATCTCAGATCCGACCATATCCGACCAGATCCAATCGATTCCATATCCGTCCAGTCCACAGATCCTGTCCGGACCATCCATCCGAATGTGCTCACTTCTCGCACCTTAACTCCCTTGTGTATATCTGCGTCTATCCCCTTTCGTCATTCCTCCTGTTTCCGGTATTCCGGCTGTTTATATTTCCATCCTGTGTCACTGATCCGTTTCCTGTGTTCATTTCCGATTCATGCTTACTGATCCGCTGTGCATTAACTAATAGACTTCTGTTACACTTCGTACATAGCCCTCGGTCCCGGACTTGCTGATTATCCGTCTTAGATACTTACAGTATATAAACCACTTGTAGATCTCCGTAGAACCTTAGTTCGAATATCATCTTAGATTCTACTCATTCCGCTTCTTCCGGACTTGAGCCACCCTCTGCTCTAAAGTCACCTTCCGAGACTTAGGATTGATTCCTATAGTCTATATCTCCGACTCTATCTTCGGATAGTCTACCTCCATTAGTTTCTAGTTAGGAACTCGTTCCGAAGCTAGCCTTAATCTTTGTTCTATCCTTACGTTCCGAATAACCTTCGGATGTCCGGATCCATCACGCAACTCCTTCCGGATCTTCGGACGAATAACTTCTCCTTGAAATAAGGGGCATTACTCGAGAAAGGGGCACAGTGCACAAACTGAGGCCAAAGCCCTTCAGATCTCTCTACCTTTGAGTACAGTCTTAACAAAGGGCCAGAGCCCAATAGGAGAACACAAATGGAGTTATAGGAAAGCAATCATCAGACAGAGGTCTGCAGGAGTTGTACTACAAGTTTATATACTGTAGTGGAAGGTAAGTAAGGATGGTCTGAGGCTATGTCTGAAGCATGTGGAAACACATTAGTAAGTACAACAGAACATGAGGCTATGAACTCAGAAATGGAACTTGTATGAAATATCTTATCAAGATGGAGGTAGAGATAACAAAAAGCTGGAAACACAGGTATAATCTAAAAGGGGTAATGTGCAGGTGCACAGGAATAGTTTAAGATATGAGCACAGATCAGATATGGACATGGATGTGATGTCTGGATATATACGGATTGGATCTGATCTGGACCTGAATGCATGGTATATAACAAGATGAGGGGTTGGTTGCAGGGGAACCCTTGTCATTGTCACATCATTCACAGCAGCATCAGCAGCAGCTTGCCATGCTTTCTTATGCTGCTCTTGGTCAGCAGCCCAGTCACTGTCAGATGGGGAGCTCTCTTCACTGTCACTACGATTTAGGTATATATGACTTGATGCCACCTGACCCATGCAGGTGGCCATTAGCAGAATTTAGCTGCATTTAAGCTATGAAATAGAAAGATGTTAATGACACACCTGATGGTTTTTGGCCATCATCATTTCCACCACTCTCTGTGTGGTGTGACACAGCACAGATAGCTTCCCCCACAAGAAGAATCACTATGGCAACCAAAGACCAAGGGCTATGTACAAAGTATAACAGACATTATGAGTAAAGCACAGCTGATCAGTAAGCACAAGTTGGAAATGAAACATAGGTAGCGGTTCAATAAGCAGGACAGAAATATACATAGCTGAAATACTGGAGACAGGAGAGTACCAAAAGGAGATAGGCACAGGTATTCATAATGGAGTTAGAGTGCAAGAAGTAGGAAGGTTCAGATGTGTTGATTGGATCTGATTGGATCTCAGATCAGATGTATGGTATATGACAGTCCTGAAGAAACCCTTCAAGGTTACTACTGCCAATGGCAGCTATTCTAAAAGTGGCCTGATATCCTAATACTTGCATCTTGATTATCAAGATAGATGAACAAACCATGATAGGGAAGTTCAATATCACCAGACTTGGCATCCCTTAGCTCCATGTAATAAACCCTCATATTGATTTGATAGTTGGAACTCTCCTCTCTTTCCATAACCCCAAAATCCAATGAAATTGAAATAGATGTCAATAAATCTAGAAATAAGGCCAGTATTCACCTTCTGTTACAATTGTACGTGCCCCTATTCATTTTCTGTCTCCTTTACTTTGTATATTACGTAACAAGACTCTGACTCATATGCTCAACACATCTGTACTATAGTTGCCTTCCTTCTTTGGATACGCACTTACATTCTCATGTCTCTCTTGGTCCGTGTGCACATATCGACCTATTTAAGCATGTTGTATTACGCTTGTATACCTTACTTTAATCTTACTGGGTTTTACCTGGAATATCCTTCGCTTAGGTCTCCAACCTAAGTCATCTTGAATCGTCTCTAAGTCTAAGCACTCCTTAGCCTTAGTCTCTATTCTTGTAGAACCTTTTAGACTTGTCTTTGAGGCCAAACCCTTGATCATACTCGGAACGCGTTCCTTGTACTTTCACCTTGTCCTCTTTTGGACATTGTAGAACTTCCCAGTCGACCGTCAGTGTCTTTTCACTGTCGCTGGTGATGCCACCCCAGTTCGTAACAAAAGATTAAAGTCCATCCTGATCGTCAACTATCCAGTCTTCGACCCTGAACCCTGATAAGCCCTAACGGACAGCAAGACAGCACATGTAGGCACTGAGAAAGTATAACTCACCAGACGAATCGCCAAATATGACAACCAAAGAATTCGAATACAAAATCGGTCAGCCAACTGGTTTTGATGGAGATTGCGACAACTCTCATGAATTTACCCAGTCATGCAATCTATGCTTCGACATCAATGAAAAGCTTTACACCACCGACAAGCAGAAGATCATTTTCATAACATCCTTTATGACTGAGAAAAATGCTAAATCTTGGAAAGAGCAATTTCTTGACCATGCTCAATCAACCGACACCTCTGGACAAAAAGTTGGCTATGGGACATTGGTGGATTTTATGAAAAGCTTCAAAGAAGCTTTCGACCCAGTGGATACCAAGGGAACCGCACTCACGAAACTCAGGGACCTCAAACAAGGAAGCGGAGATCTCCATACCTACATCACTGACTTTGAGGCACTTGCAGCCAAGGCTCATAACACCGACAATGCAACGAAGATCCAATTCTTCCAAGATGGTCTGAATTGGGGCATCCTTACAAAGCTTTTCGCACTAGGAGATGTCTCAGAAGTATTCCGAGATGTTGTACTACAATGCGTTTCCATTGACAATTCCCATCATCGTCTTCAAGCCATGAGGACACGTCATGCTCCACAACAGAAGAAGAAGAACTATGGAAATGCTCGATACACACCTAATCGTGATTCCAATGCAATGGTCGTAGATTGAATCTCCGACACAGAGAGATCCGAATGCATGAAGAAGGGACAATGCTTCGGATGCAAGAAGACAGGACACTGTATTCATAACTGTCCTGACAGAAAGAAGAAAACCCCGCTCCGACAAACCGAAGTCAAGGATGAAGAAGAAGACGAAGGAACCGTAAGACAAGTTGTGGAGGATTTTTGAATTGGAGAAACAAAGATTCAACGTATGTTTCTCCCAATGTATTACTAAGACTTGTACGTGCTGTAGGTGAAAGAAAAGAACTTCGTGTTCCTATCACCCTTCACTCGCATACGCGTTTAAAATCCGTCGACACCACCGCTGTTATAGATTCCGGAGCAGCCGGAACCTTCATCTCAGAGGAGTTTGTGAAACTCCATAAAATCACTAAAAGAAAACTTGACAAGCCTTTCAAAGTCACAACTGCAGATGGGACCTATATCAAAGGGGGACCGATTACGCACTACTGTCTCTTAGTGGTCAAAATTGATGAACGAACCATGTATGGAAAATTCAATATCACCAAACTGGGAAGAAGGGATCAAATCCTTCTAGGGATCCCATGGTTATGTGCAATGAACCCAAGTATAGATTGGGCTGCTGAAACACTGGTTCTCCCTCGAACAACGAAATCAGATGAAATCGAAATTGATATGGATGCAGATAGGAAGAAAAATGGGTTGCCCCAGATTTCCACTGTTACCCTAAGAAATGGCAACACTCCAACTTCCAAGATCCCTCATCAGTCCTCCTTCTACTCCTAAAGATCCCGAACCAGAAGTACAAATGCCGCATACCATGGAACCTACTCCTCGTGTACAACTACCACGAGCAGTATCACCGATTCCCTGCACAGAGAAATGCAAAAATGAATCTGAGCCCGAATATCGGACCAGACCAGAGCCTATTGAACAACGACCAATAGAGGAACAAAAGCATGGGAAAAGAAAAGCAGAAGAAGAAATCCCTGGAAGAGATACAAATGTACCGAAACTATCCAAGTTCTATGTTCCTCCGAAAACTCTTCAACATACTCCTTCAGTTGAAGAAATCCTTGATGAAGAAGAACCCATGCCCTCGTTGATTCCAACAGAGGATGATGACCAATTCAACACCATGCAAGATGTCTGGCAGGCACCAGAAGTCCGTGAAATTTCCTCTTACGAACTTGGAGATGGAGAATTTCTTGTGGAATACGATGCCGATGGAGTTAGCATGAGAATCATTGAAGAAGTATCCATGGATACACCCCTTACACGTGATGGGACTTCGCGACTCGAACAACTCCCCAATTACTCCACGATCTCCCTTCCTCCTCCGAAATAC
This sequence comes from Suillus spraguei, assembly GCA_016800925.1. Taxonomy (NCBI): domain Eukaryota; kingdom Fungi; phylum Basidiomycota; class Agaricomycetes; order Boletales; family Suillaceae; genus Suillus; species Suillus spraguei. The sequence goes on along the minus strand of JABCPU010000060.1, from coordinate 96,796 downwards.
AGTAACAAAGCTCAGGAATTCGCCACGGATGAGAAGGAAAAGAAAAAGAGATCCTTTGAAGAATTGGTTCCGGAATACTTGCATGATTTTGCGGACACCTTCACTAAAAATGGACTGAACAAATTACCTCCTGAACGCCCTGGCATTGATCATCAGATCGATACTAAACCCGGTTTTATTCCCCGCATGTCTATGGTTTACCCGCTATCAGAAAAAGAATGCGCTGCCGTCAAAACGTTTATTGATGAAAACGTTGCGAAAGGTTTCATCTCAGAATTGAAGTCACCCCAAGCCAGTGGTTTCTTCTTTGTGGGAAAGAAAAGTGGAGAAAGTGATCACCAAACTCAGTGGATACAAGGCGCCCGGCCCTGATGGTATTTGTAACATAGTATTCAAAGAATGTACTAACACCCTACTCCCTACCTCACCCATCTTTTCAACGCTGTCATCTCACATCGTGTATACAACCAACCTTGGCGGTGTTTCACAACAGTAGTCCTACGGAAACCAGGGAAACCTAACTACTCGGTTCTGAAAGCATATCACCCAATCACATTACTTAACACCATGGGGAAACTCCTCACTGCAGTTGCAGCAGATCAATTGACATATGTCCTGGAACACTATTGCCTACTCCCCAACACCCACTTCGGAGGCTGCCCAGGAAGATTCACAACAGACTCACTTCATTTGCTGGAAAATACAATCAAAAAATGCTTGGAGATCGCAGAAAGTAGTCTCAGTACTCTTTCTGGACATTGAGGGAGCCTTTCCCAACACCATCATGTCCCAACTCCTTCATAACATGCGGTGTCGCTGCATACCAGGTGACCTCATTTTTCTCATGGAGCAGGTACTTATGAATAGACAAATGCAGCTTAAATTCAATGGATATGTCTAGGACTGGTTCACTGTAACTAATGGGATTGGGCAAGGAGATCCTTTGTCAATGATACTCCATATTATCTACAGCTCCGGACTGGTGGACGTAGCCAAACCTCATATGGGCCGCAAATCACTCAAGGAACTAACCCTGGCATTTATCGATGACACTGCCTTCATAGCGATAGCAAAGACCTTTGCAGAAGCTCACCATATTCTTGCTGACATGACCCACCACTTGTTAGGGGTGATATTAGACCAGGAGCTTAGATGGAAAGCGCAAGTGGATAGCGTGGTAGCACGAGGAACTGCTTATGTCTGCCAGCTGCATCATCTTTCTTCTGCAGCTAAAGGCATTCCGTTACAGCTAATGCATCAGTTATACCAGGCCATTGCGTTACCAAAGAGGCTCTATGTGGCAGACTTATAGTTCTCGCTTGTATATAAGGAAGGTACTGAGAGCCTCCAATGGGGATCTATGGGAGTAGCCAGAAAATTTCCATGGTACAGTGTTATGGCTGCACTTGCAGTCACCGGCACTATGAAAACTACAGCATCAGACATTCCTGATGCCCACGCCAACCTGCTCCCACCTGCCCTCCTCCTCCAGAATACATGCCATAGGGCCACTGTCCACCTCACTACCCACCCAAAAACTCATCCTCTCTATGATCTCTATGAAGAGCCACGGAACACCTCATAAGATTGCATTGGTCATCCCTCCACAAGCTCACCCATTGTTTTGACATTGACCCCGACACAGTGGAGACTCTCATCCCATCCCATCATCATCCATCCTCTGAGAACCTGTGGACCTCTCACATCGCCAAGTCCAGGGTGGACACTATTCTGGAACATGAGCAGCTAGAAGAAAGAATACAAGTATTCAGTGATGGCTCGGGATACAAATACAACATCAGGGCAGCAGCCACCCTTTTCTGCACAGGGAGTATTTGAAGTCAAGCTGAGAGTTCAGAGTCAATGCACACATATATTAAGTATCTATATAAATGTATCATACCTGAGAGTTCAGAGTCAATGCACAAGGCATATAAGACTATGAACTCTGACTATGGACGAGTTTGTGTAAATAAATGTAAACAATGCCTATCATGGTAATGTCCTTAAAGTGTCCCAAAAGTGCGGTCATTGAAGTGTCCTCAATGTCTCGAAAGTGTACTGAAAGTCCTGAAAGTCCTGAACTAATTAAGTGCGAAGTCACACAACTAACAGGGAGACCACCCAGAACGCTATGTTTTCACCTAGGTATGGAAAAGGAACACAGTTTTTGAGGCCAAAGAGGTAGTAGGTCTCACTTTGGCAGCACAACTAATATCCACAGAACGGAATATCTCATACCCCATCTCCATCTCAGTCAACAACCAGGCCTACACTGCAAGGACATCCACACTTGTTGGGAGCGTCAATGGTACAAATCCCCACAGTACAACTGCATGAACCACATAGACCCAAAACTCCTGCAATGATCCTTTGTGAAACTCACGTCGGACTTCCCCAAAAAGCTTACCAGACTCTACATGGCTTTGCACACAGGACACGCCTCCCTCAACAAACACCTTCATTGGATCGGAATCACTAATAGGCCATCTTGCCCACATTGCGGTGACATAGAAGAGACAGTCTTCCACTTTCTGACCATATGTCCACACTACTGTCATGAATGTCATGCCCTGATAGGAGCGCTCGGACGCAAAGCAACATCTATCCCCTTCCTTCTGACCAAACCAGAGGCCACGCCACACTTAGTTAAATATATCAATGCCACAGGCCGTCTAAAAACTACATTTGGTGAAGTCCGACTCCCCCGTATCCCTGCAAATGAATTACCTCCTTTCGGCAATCCTCTTGTCTCCGGTATTCCGGCTGTGTATATGTCTTACTGATGGGCTAGTATGGGCACCTTTATTTGAAAATATGATTGCTGTGCTACTTGAGGTGACACCCCCCTTGACCCTGATTCCCTTGACCTCCCTCTGGCCCTTTGCTCGGGTCTCTGTTGACCTGATCATTGACCTCCCCAACTCTAACGGCTATGATTCTATCATGGTCATGGTAGACCATGGGCTTATAAGGGGGTGATTCTTTCCCCTTGTAAGAAAACTATCATGGCAGATGGTGTCGCCCATTTATTCTTCAAGAAAGTATTCCTATGCTTTGGCTATATGACAAGATCATTTTGGACTGAGGCCCACAATTTGCCTCAAAGCTAGCTCGTGAGCTAGACAACTCCTCAACTATCAAGTCACATGATCCACAGCATATCACCCTCAGACAGACAGACAGAACAAATGAACCAGGAACTGAGGAACTGGAGACATAGCTCCAGATTTATTGCAGAATGATGCCCGTTGAATGGGCCAAACACCTCCTGATGGGCAAGTTTGTCCACAACTCTAGAAAATACTCTGCCAGAAATGCATCCTCATTCTGTCTCATGATGGGACATGAACTGCAAGGAACCCCCTATGCATTCCCTGACTCTACCTTACCTGCTGCAGAAGATCACGTGTAGATGCTCCAGAAGATCTGCTAAGAAGCCCTTGCCTGCCACAGCCTCGTGCAGCAAAAGATGATGGACTGATCCCACAGAAAGAAATACACACCCTGGAAGTGTGGAGATAAGGTTTGGCTATCAGCCAATAACCTTATTATGAAACTTCCATCGAAGAAGCTTGCCCCAAAATGTTATGGACCATTTGAAATCATCAAGGTCCTCTCTGCCATCACATTCAAGCTTAAGCTACCAACAACATGGAAGATCCATCCCACATTCCATGCCTCTGAGCTATCTTATACCTTGTTCACTTCCTACGTTCCAGATAACTGTCGGAAGTATATCTTCCTCCTGAAATAAGGGGCAATGCTCGGGAAAGGGGCACAGTGTATGAACTGAGGCCAAGATCCTTTACCTTTTGAGTACAGTCTTAACACCATCCCATACCTCTACTATGCTTGCATCACTCACTAGACCTGGACTGGTCCACCAGACCATATCCTATACCTGTACCACTATCTCAGTACCTTGTGGCATGCCTCATGGCAATTATGGCAACTTACCATTCAACCGGTATATGACTCATTACCCAATGATTGTCATGCTTTGGGCACATGTGTTCTATAGTCTTCAATTTTGGAGATGAAGACTTAAAATATTTGTCCATCAGTAGATGCATCATTGGTAACAGTTTCAATAGTTGATTCATAGGGAAGGGCATATGAAGTGGGGAAGGAAGGCATATCAAATAATTTGCTGGTTGTTGGTAGTAGTGGGTACTGAGGGATCATTTACAGAGCATGCCCCTTTTTATAGGTATTCAGAAGCCCTTTTGAATGTTAAAGGTTTGCTTTGGGTAGCCACTTGTTGCTAGCCATAGAATAATACCCTTTCTAATTACAGTGGTAATTGCTGGCTCCTTTGTGGGAAAGGAGAGCTTTGACTTCATATTCTTCTTCTACTACTACTATATCAGGTGGGGGGGTTCCAGGAGGTTCAGACTGTCGATGTTAGTTTCAGTGTATGAAGATAGTTCAGAAGTATAGAACATGAGGTGGATCTTTCATTGCAGTGGCAGTTGGAGTGTGAACATGATTGAGGATATTACTGCTATGATTGGGAATGGTCCATAATATTTTGGTGCAAGCTTCTTGGATGGAAGTGTAGTCCTAAGATTAGCTGCTGATAACGAAACCTTATCACTGATTTTTGATGGTTGGTACTTCTGTCTGAAGGTTCACTCGGCCATTCATTTAACCTGTTCTGTTTCATACCTCAGGCTCAAATGGTAATCAGCTTAAAGCAGAATATCAGCACCAGAGTTCGCAGTAGATAAGAATACATACCTGTTTAAACTTAAGTTCAAGAGATCTTGTGGGATGAGTGGGACAGTCATGGCTATCTGCCCATGCAGCAAACTCTTCCTCAACAGCAAGCCAACCCTTTGCACCAAGCAGAAGACAGTTCATGCATGCATCAAGCAAGGCAGGAAATCAAGGCAGGAAATCATCATCATTGTAATTCGACATGCCCAAAGTACAACCACCACAACCAATCTTTTCTTAGTTGGTAACTCAGCTGTGGTGACTGCCTTCCTCTTCCCTTTGGCTTGGGATGGCACTGCATTGGGACAGCGGCTACCAGCAACTTTGCGGGCAGCAACAGTAGACGCAGGCTGCATGAAGGGTAGGACATGATCTGGCAAGGTTTTTGTAATAGATAAGGATGTCATTCAGATACACGACAACACATATATCCAGCATATCGGCAAACATGCTATTGACAAAGTGTTGGAAAGCTGCTGGAGAGTTTGTAAGACCTTCTGGTATTACTAACCATTCATAGGAGCCGTAGTGTGTATGGAAGGAAGTCTTCCATTTGTCTCCTTCCACTATCTGGACAAGATGATAAGCAGACCGGAGGTTAATCTTGGTGTAGAATTTAGCATGGCTCAGAGAGTCTAGGAAGTCGGCAATGAGGGGTAATGGATATTGCTTCTTGGTAATCTTGTTGAGACCTCAGAAATCCACACACAGGTGGAGGGAGCTGTCCTTCTTCTTGACAAATAGGACAGGGGCTCCGTGAGGAGAGGATGAGGATTGGAGGAGTCTGGAGGAAATGTTTTCATCAAGAAACTTCTGGAGAGCTTCAAGCTCAACCAGAGGAAGAGAATACATGGTTCTGAGTAGCCCCTTCTTCCAACTCAATTTTCAGATCATAGGGACAGTGAGGAGGAAGTTGGCCGGTTTTGCCTTTATCAAGACATCTGCAAACTCATGGTATTCAGAGGGGATTCTAGAGAGGTCCAGAGGATTGGATGATGGATGATAGAGAAGCAGATCAGAGGTTAACTCCAGAAGGATGTAGATAGATGCTGAACTGAGTTGATTCTTCTAATTTGCAGGCCTGGCAAAAGGCCACTGCATTTATCAGAGATATGTTAGGGAAGGGGTATCAGCAGAGGGCTCTGGCATAGTTGGAGGGGGAGTTTCTACCATAGATGGGATGTCTGAAGGCAGAGGTGATGTCGGAGAGGGAGTTTCTACCACAGATGGGATGTCTGGAGGCAGAGGCAATGTTGGAGGGGCCAATGGCATTCCTTGAGAAGTCATCCAGAACTCAATGCTGCCCAATACCCAGTCAGTCAATGGATCATGTCGGGTGAGCCAGCTACATCTGAGAATGATATAACAAGAAGAATCCAAAGGGGTAATGTAAAACATATTGGAGATAACTATACCAAAGGGGAATTGGGCAGACAAGTCTATGGCTTGGGAAATAGTGTTATTGCAAGTACCATTACATAAACGGAGTGGAAGCATAGGAATCTGATATGAAACAGTGAGAGGAACCACAATCTATGAGAGCTAGAAAGTCAGATATATTGAAGAAAGACAGAAGAGACACATGGATATAGAGAGTTTGGATCAGGAAGAGAAACAGCATTGAGTTATAGCTCCATTGTACGGGTTGAGCCAACATGACCCTCATCCCACACAGAGTCAGGAGGGTTGTGGACTAATTTCTTGCCTCATCAAGGGCCTCCAGTTTAGCTTCCAGAGTGATTACAGCAGTGCAGCCTTTGGCAGTGTACAAAGTTGACTTGGTGCAGTTCTGGGCAGCATGACTGGGTCTGCTGCAGAATAAGCAGAGCTTTTTGTCAAACCACCTCTGATGCTCCTCAGAAGTTAGCCTTCCATCCTGACCCAATTTGTTAGAAAGGTCCAGGCTTTAGGAGCAGAGGAGGTCAAGAAAGACATGAGTTTATTGGATTTGGAGTTTTTGGATCTGGACGAGTTGGAGTTCATCCAGTTGGATGCTGACTGCTTAGGAGGGTTGGAGGAGGTGGATTTACTCTCTCAGGCGACTTCACCCTTCCATTCCCAGTAATGGGCGTTGATAGTCTAGGCGAGAGTCTTGAACTCCAAGAGTGTAGTGGGTTTGCCCATGCAACTGATTTTATCTTTGATTTGGACTGGAAATCCATTGTAGAACTGGTGTCATAAGGCTCCATTGCCTCACCCACAGACTTGGGAGGCAAGGTGCTGGAATTTTACAACATACTTGTTGATGCACTGTCCTTCACACATGTGGAGCTGCTCTAACTGCATTTCCACATCTCCAGAGAGATCATAAGGTCCAAAGTTGGTTTGGAGCTCAAGTATGAATTTGGAGTAATCATCCATCCAGTCTGGATGGTTGCTGTACCTGTCTGAAAGAAGATCCAGTTCAAACCACTTAAGCGTTGACATGCATGAAACCTGTTTCGAGCATGGTCACAGAGATATAGTGTATACTTTATAAGCTCAAGATACTTGGGAGTATAGTTCTAAATTTCTAATACCTTATGATAGTTTTTGTACTACAGATTAAAAGGCAAATGAATTAATGGCATAGTTTTATGACTTATCCTTGCCATGAAACTGTGTCAAAACCCTTCATTATGTATGACTAAGCAATTTCTCACACCTTCCAGAGTTTTTTCATACATTTTCCTACCTTTCTATGAAAGTTGACCGAGTTAGCATTTCGTAAATCAAATATTTAAATGAATAATAGTCAATATAGATTATTATGTAATGGACTATTCACCAGTATTTGTGTTGTTGAATGTTTGGACTAGTTCCGAAGTTTTGGTAGCCAATCAGTGGACTTTAGGATGACTAAGCAAAGTGAGTCATGTGAAGTCATTTCACATGTGACTCATATTGAGTCATGATGAGTCATATTACCTTATTTAGTTAGTAGCGCAGCCACATCTATAGTAGTATATAAAGGGACCACTTTTCCCCTCTGAGCAATAAGAAACATATTACCATTATTACTCAGTATTGGTGTGAACATCTGAGTGAATATTAGTTTATTCCCTCACTTTCTTTGTCACTGTTTCCCACGACATTTTGACCATCTGAGATATTATCTTTACATTCTTTAATTGCAGTAGCTAGCACACGGTTGTTAGTCATCTAGTGTAGTTCTGCTTTATTCTCTTTATTGACTGACATATACCATACTTCTGATCCCAGATCTGACCATATCCAATCAGATCTGATCGATTCTATTTCTGTCCGGTCCACAGATCCTGTCCGGATCGCCCATCTGAATGTGCCCACTTCTCACACTCTAACTCCCTTGTGTATATCTGCGTCTATCTCCTTCATCATTCCTCCTGTTTCCGGTATTCCAGCTGTGTATACTTCCATCCTGTGTCACTGATCTGTTACCTGTGTTTCATTTCCGATTCATGCTTACTGATCTGCTGCGCATTAACTAATAGACTTCCATTACACTTCATACATAGTCCTCGGTCCCGGACTTCTTAATTATCCGTATTAGATACTTACAGTATATAAACCACTTGTAGATCTCCATAGAACCTTAGTTCAAATATCATCTTAGATTCTGCTCATTCTGCTTCCTCTGGACTTAAGTCACTTTCCACTCTAAGTCATCTTCCGAGACTTGGGATTGATTCCTTTAGTCTATATCTCTGACTCTATCTTTGGATAGTCTACCTCTGTTAGTTTCTAGTTAGGAACTCATTCCGAAGCTAGCCTTAATCCTCGTTCTATCCCTATGCTCCGGAAAACCTTCGGACATATCATATCCGATACCTTTGGACGTCCGGATCCGTCACGCAACTCCTTCCAGATCTTTGGACGTATACCTACTCCCTGAAATAAGGGGCATTACTCAGGAAAGGGGCACAGTGCACGAACTGAGGCCAAAGCCCTTCGGATCTTTCACTCTTTGAGTACAGTCTTAACAATTGACACAGGAAATCATTTCTGTGGGGAGAATTATTATATTTTCATTGATTGAGTGACGAAAAATAGGACTTGTACTTAATTCAATAATATTAAGAACCTGGTTAGCTTTAAGACTACATCAAGAGGGTGTACTCTGTTCTGATTTTGCGTCATACTCATTGTGAGTGCCTGAGCAGCAGAGAAGTTAATTTTGAGGCCACATATTGATTGATTCGATTGTATTTGACTTCTAGTTTTCTCTCCTAGTCATGAGAATAAGAAGTAGTCAAGATATTGTTCTGACACATTTCATATTGTTACTTCGTTATCTGTAGCATCATAGCACTGCATCAAGCCAGTTATCGGTTCAGCTACACTTTGTATTTCCACCATCGCCTTTCTCCGAGTTATTTGAGTATTACGTCAAGCCAATTAGCGGTAACTATCTTTCTAAGCTCCTGAATTCTGATCACAATAGTTAGCAGATACTAACCCTGAGATTTTCCCACACAGATCTCTACCCTTTTAGTCATTGGCAAATTGCCTAGAAAAACTGCAACTCTGTTTCTGCAACCCCCAACGAACACCACATTATCAACCATTGTATTTGTCTGAACCATTGACCGTGGAAGGATTGTGAAATCTGGTGATTTATTTGCCTTTCGCATCCTAGTAAGACAGCGTACTTGGGAGGCAAGTTGCTGGAATTCTACAACGTACTTGTTGATGTGCTGTCCATCACGCATATGGAGTTGTTCTAACTGCATTTCCACATCTCTGGAGGGATCATGAGGTCCAAAGTTGGATTGGAGCTCAAGCATGAACTCAGAGTAGTCATCCATCCAGTCCAGACGGTTGCTATAACCATCTGAAAGGAGATCCAGTTCAAACCACTCAAGAGCCATACCCTTGAGGTAGGATTGGGCAAAGTTGACTTTAGCGTATCCAGAATGGAAAGCGTTAGGTTTGCTCTGGAAGTTGAGCTTACACTGGACAAAGAATGCTTGGATCCGTCGAAGGTATCTAGTTCGTGGATTTTGACTTTGCTATCATCCAAGGTGGTGGTACAATGACTATTGTGAGCGAGGTGATTAATGGCTATGGATAGTTGAGCTGAGACCTGGTCTTGAGGGTTCAGATGGTTATTATCTTCCTCATTATCCAGATCCTCATCGTCCAGATCATCACCTTCATCATCTGGTGGATTATCGTGCAACTCATCATTGAAGCAGATGGTCGGTCGTGGATTGGAGTCTGGGTCATCCATGTTCTGGGTTGGTGTAACTGGATGCGGTCTGGCCTGATGAGCGGAGATGCTTTGACCTATGTTGCTCATGCTTGAGCAGCATTGGGAGAAGCTGGTGAATGTTTGGACGATGGGTGTGGGATCTCATTGGATTGGACCAAGTCCGGCTCCTTGGAGGGTGTTCTGAGTTTTACAGGGAGGCATGATGTGGGATGGTTTGAAGAATGTACTCAGATAGGTGTGAGTTTGAATATACTGTTAAGACTGTACTCAAAGGGTGAAAGATCCGAAGGGCTTTGACCTCAGTTCATACACTGTGTCCCTTTCCCAAGTACTGCCCCTCATTTCAGAGGGTAGGTATATGTCCAAAGATCTGGAAGTGGTTGCATGACAGATCCAAACATCTGAAGGTATTGGATATGACATGTCCAAAGGTTATCCGAAATGTGGAGATGGTGCAAGGAATAAGACTAGTCTTGGAACAAGTCGTTAACTAGAAACTAACAGCAGTAGACTACCCAAAGGTAGAGTCGGAGATGCAGACTTATAGGAATCAATCCTAAGTCTCTGAAGATGACCAGAGCTGGAAGTAACTCAAGTTTGGAGGAACAGAATGAGCAGAATCTAAGATGATATTCGAACTAAGGTTCTACGGAGATTTACAAGTGGTTTATATACTGTAAGTAACTAGCATGGATAATCAATGAGTCCGGGACCAAGGGCTATGTACAATGTATAATGGAAGTCTATTAGTTAATGCACAGCAGATCAGTAAGCATGAGTCAGAAATGAGACACAGGTAACGGATCAATAAGCAGGAAGGAAATATACACAGCCAGAATACCAGAGACAGGAGGATTGCCAAATGAAGGTAGATGCAGATGTCCACAAGGGAGTTAGAGTGTGAGAAGTAGGGACTTTCGGATGGATGATCCAGACAGGATCTGTGGACCAGACGGAAATAGGATTGATCAGATCAGATTGGATCTGAGATCAGAAGTATGATTTATGACATGAAGGTACCTTGTAACATGGAAAGGATACTCATAAGAGATAATAAATGGCTCCTAGAAGAAAATTTATCAAACTCCACTTGAATCCTAATTGTTACAGTCGTACGTGCCCCTATTCATTTTCCCTTCTATTCTTGTATATCACGTAATATGGAGCTTATTGCTCGGACACTTCCACTTCCATCAGACATCACATGACTATATGATTCAACTATACGTCGTCGATACATCATATCATGTGATGTCATGATTCCCATGACTCTATTCTCGGACTCAGCCAGTTTAGCATACGTGTATGCTAAACACGTGCTTTCATCCCTTACTCATGCATTTCAACACGCTTGTACAATATATGCATTCCTCATTAGGATACGCACTTATATTCCCACGGTTACCTGGTCTGTGCGCACATATGTACCTATATAAGCACAGTGTACTTGTAGTAGATTCTTTACTTTAATCTTACTGGGTTTTACCTGGAACATCCTTTGCTTAGGTCTCCAACCTAAGTCGTCTCTAAGTCTAAGCACTCCTTAGCCTTAGTCTCTATTCTCATAGAACCTCTTAGACTTGTCTTTGAGGCTGAACCCTTGATAGTACTCGGAACGCATTCCTTGTACCTTCACCTTATCCTCTTTTGGACATTGTAGAACTTCCCAGCAGACTATCTGTGTCTTTTCACTGTCGCTGGTGACGCCACTCCAGTTTGTAACACTAATCACTTATAAGAGGCAACATGCCCTGTAACCTTCCTCAATCAACAATCACACTTGATTAACCAATTCTATACTATGCCTTCTTTTTTCACCACCTACATAATCTCCTCCACCAACAGCAGTGCTACCCTCACCACTGATTTGTACAATGCCCTCCTCAATGACATCGAGGGGACTTCTCTCATCAAGTCCGCCCTTTTATATGAGGACATGTACTTGAAATCAAAAGAATTCTCACTGAACACAATGCATTTGCAACACAGTCCGTAATTATGAAACTCAACTGACTCTGCCTCCCATCACCTTCATCAAAGAACATCCACCTGTTACGAACTGGGGTGGCATCACCAGTGACAGTGAGAAGACACAGACGGTCTGCTGGGAAGTTCTACAATGCCCAAAAGAGGACAAGGTGAAAGTACAAGGAACACGTTCCGAGTACTATCAAGGGTTCAGCCTCAAAGACAAGTCTAAGAGGTTCTATGAGAATAGAGACTAAGGCTAAGGAGTGCTTAGACTTAGAGACGACTTAGGTTGGAGACCTAAGCAAAGGATGTTCCAGGTAAAACCCAGTAAGATTAAAGTAAAGAATCTACTACAAGTACACTGTGCTTATATAGGTACATATGTGCGCACAGACCAGGTAACCGTGGGAATATAAGTGCGTATCCTAATGAGGAATTGTTAAGACTGTACTCAAGGGTAGAGAGATCCGAAGGGCTTTGGCCTCAGTTCGTGCACTGTGCCCCTTTCTCGAGTAATGCCCCTTATTTCAGGGAGGAGTTATTCATCCGAAGACCCGGAAGGAGTTGCATGATGGATCCGGGTGTCCGAAGGTATCGGATATGGTACGTCCGAAGGTTATTCGGAACGTAAGGAGAGGACAGAGATTAAGGCTAGTTTTGGAACGAGTTCCTAACTAGAAACTAACGGAGGTAGACTATCCGAAGATAGAGTCGGAGATATAGACTATAGGAATCAATCCTAAGTCTCGGAAGGTGACTTAAAGCGGAAGTGGCTTAAGTCCAGAGGAAACAGAATGAGTAGAATCTAAGATGATATTCGAACTAAGGTTCTACAGAGATCTACAAGTGGTTTATATACTGTAAGTATCTAAGACGGATAATCAGCAAGTCCGGGACCGAGGGCTATGTACGAAGTGTAACAGAAGTCTATTAGTTAATGCACAGCGGATCAGTAAGCATGAATCGGAAATGAACACAGGAAACGGATCAGTAACACAGGATGGAAATATAAACAGCTGGAGTACCGGAAGCAGGAGAAATGACGAAAGGAGATAGACGCAGATATACACAAGGGAGTTAAGGTGCGAGAAGTGAGTACATTCAGATGGGTGGTCCGGACAGGATCTGTGGACCAGACGGATATGGAAACGATCGGATCGGGTCGGATATGGTCGGATCTGAGATTAGAAGTATGGTATATGACAGGAATGCATATATTGTACAAGTGTGTTGAAACGCATGAGTAAGGGATGAAAGCATGTGTTTAGCATACACGTATGCTAAACTGGCTGAGTCCGAGAATAGAGTCGTGGGAATTCATGACATCACATGATATGATGTGTCGACGACGTATAGTTGAATCATATAGTCATGTGATGTCTGATGGAAGTGGAAGTGTCCGAGCAATAAGCTCCATATCACATGATATACAAGAATAGAAAGGAAAATGAATCAGGGTACGTACGACTGTAACACCACCACACCTTTATAAGCTACTCAAGAACTTGATGTTGAGCCTGCTGTGATTATCATGCTCAGACATCAATTAAAGGCACTTTCTATCCACCTGCCCATGACCATCCCTGACCTTCACCAACAAACAGTGCATTAAGTGGTGTCACAATAATGAGAAAGAATTGTGCCATCTTAACCATGTTAGAAGTTTGAAAGAAAAGAAAAGAGTCCATTCTGTCAGCACTTAGTCTACCTGCTCCCTCTCTACTCAGAGCATCAACTTCTAACCCAGATGAGAATTAGGTATGTCATGTCTATGGACTCCTTAGTCACCAGTAGACACATTGTCCAGAATACCATTGTTGTATTTGTTGTGCATACTCTCCCGGTCATCTTTCACTCTACTGCCCTCAGTGCATTGGTGATCCACCATTTACTCTTATGTGGAAAGATGATGGTTTCTACCAAGCACTTCAAGACTGGTAGCATTAGCTCGAGAATGAGTATAACCAATGACATGGGCATGGTATACACACTCAAGCAGAAGAGGAAGCTGCTTTTATGTTAGGTGGGAGTGCAGCTGATGAAGACATTGCTAACTATGATGACTATGACCCAGTCTACAATGCTAATACTGATATATAGTCAAGTCAGTGACTTCACTTCCAAAACAGGGGTGATGTTACAATCATACATGCCCCTATTCATTTTTCCTTTTACCTTATATATCACGTGATATCTTGACTTGTTTCTTGAACCATGACAGTTTAGTATACACATACACTAAACACATAACCTCTGTATGACTCATGCATTTCAACATATTTGTACTATGCTTGCCTTCCTCATTAGGATATGCACTTACATTCTCACAACTACATAGTTTGTGTACAATTATAGCCTTATATAAACACTGTATACTTGTAGGGATTCTTTACTTTAATCTTACTGGGTTTTACCTGGAATCTCCTTCACTTAGGCCTCTCAACCTAAGTCATCTGAATTGTCTCTAAGTCTAAGCACTCCTTCTTAGTCTTAGTCTCTATTCTCAATCTCGTACTTGACTTAGCCAAGTCTTGTATATTGAACCTTTGCTCTTGTGCTTAGGTCTTAGAACTCTCAAGCCTGACAGTCTCTTTTGAGCTTGCTTGTTGAAACTATCCAAGTTCATAACAGCTTGCCTATGATACTTAAAGAGAAGAGGGTGTTTTTGCTTGACTACAGCTTCATATCAGATTTCTTCAAGTAATGATGTGTTGTCTGAGAAGATATAGGTTGGTTCTTAATGTCCTAAAGTGCTTTGGTGACTTGTGTAGCATTTCAGGCTTTGCCAAAACTGATTAACCAAATAGGTTGAACATTAGAGGAGGAAAGAATGGAAGAATGATTACTAGAGGACTTTTGAAGGTCAGGATGAAGTGTAAAGTGAATTCTGCTAATGGTACTATAGTATACACCAGTAGCATATGTGATTTTCCTTGTAGTTGGTTTAAATCAAGGTGATAGAGGATTTTATTGGGTTTGTTCAGTAGAGAGGGCTTTCATGATGGTGAATGTTGGAAAAGTTCAATATTTGGCTTTGTTTATATCATGTTGATGCTTTTACATGTCACATGACATCATAAAACATGCTATATAATATAACTGATGTCTATTGGTAGGAATATCTTATATAAAAATATCAGCAACAAAACTATTACAATGCACAGCCTGTAGTAAATTGCTTATATCCTTTCAAGGAAATTGTTTTACACCTTCACTATGAGACACCTATTGTAGCCAGGATGTAGGGCTACAATATTTCTATAGCAGCAGTCCCTGTAAAGATATAGCAAGAGCAATCAAAATCATACAAACATTGCAATAATTTTGTTACTTACTGTGTGGCCTAATGATATTGGTATCAGTTGCTGAAATGACCATGTAAGCTGCTTGGTTGCCTTTTGCAAGACCCAAAGCCATGACAAAACTACTGATACTACTTATAGGAAGAAACCCATTGGGTACTTTTTTTGTGCTTATAGGGAATGACCACATAGTAATGGGAAAGACCTGGGACTTTAGATGACAGGATGTTTTGACTAAGGATTAAGAGTTCAGACATAGACAAAGAAAGGAGTGCTTTGATTCAGATTCAGATTCAGACAACTAAGGATTGGAGATCCTTAGTAAAGAAATATTCAGGTAAAACCCAGTAATATTAAAGTAAAGAATACATGCATAATACACTGTGCTTAAATAGGCCAATATACATGCACAGACCAAGACAGATCATAAGACAATAGCTGTGTAACAACTAAAGAGGGAAAACATAGAAGGAATACTATCTTTGGCCCAGAGTTGCAAATTACAATGTAGCACACTCATTTTCCACTCATTTCCTTCACACAATGATTCTAGAGTATGGTTAGTACATAGCTTGCTGTCTGTATTTTTTTATTCCATGAAAAATGGACTGGAAGTGCTTGCGGCAGCAAAATACTGTTCAGCATATGCACTTTCCACACCAATCCATCAAAAGGAGGTCATTACATGCAGCAAAAAAATCAGGGATTTCAATAATGATTCCCGATTACCTTATAACACTACTCTAATTTTTTCTGACATGAGCACTGAGTTATGTTAAGAGAATTAAATGTTGTACTATCGATATATATAGCGTGACAGGAGGTGTGAGCTTGTACTTGGAGTTGCAAATAGGATTCTTGACAATTGCCTCAGTTTCATTTGTAAATTGTCAGAGACTTAAAATGGCAGTGTGACATAGTGTGACATGATGTCTTCTATGCGGGTGAGAATTTTTGCAACTCTGTGCTCAAACACTGTTTTACACCAGCCTCTCTCTGGCAACATGGCCTTAACATATTTCCTTACTTTTTTACATAGCATTAGAATCTGTACTAGTTTCTACATGCTCCTGTTGTTTTCTTATTTTAATGTTGTGTAGTTGTTGTGTTATAAAAAACTGGTTGAAACATTTTGCAACTCTGGGCCAAAGATAGTAGTAGCATAAGTTGAAGTAAGGAAATAGTTACATAATAGTACACATAGCCAGACAATGAGAGAAATGAATAGACATATGACGATTGTAACATTACCCTCATTTTAAGTGTAAAGTCACTGGCTTTACTCATCATGGTTATGCTAATAAATGAGGTTATCAGAAAACTCCCAAGGTTTGTTATCTCCTCTAGTCATATACTCTGTCTGATAGAGCACTTCTTCTTATGTGAACTGTCTATTGTATTCCACATCTAGATCAAATTCATGATTGCATAATGAACTATAGAAGTCATTGTCCTTCTAGGTGAGTGTGCATGGAGGTTCTCTTGTATGCTGTGGGCAATAAAGTGATAGATGCTCAGGTGCAAGTGTGCAGCATATAATGGTAATTGGGGCAGTGCTTCTATAGATCATCTATCTAAGAAGACAGCATGACCCTATAGAAATTAAGGGCACCATACTTGGCAAAGGGGCACAGTGCATGAGCTGAGGCCAAGCCCTTCTGATCTGACCCTCCTTGAGTACAATCTTAACATGTACTTACTAATGTGTTTCCATGTGTTTCAGACATAGCCTCAGACCATGCTTACTTACCTTCCAGCATGCTACTGTTAAGACTATACTCAAAAGGTAAAGTGTCACAACCCACAAATGAATTAACGCAAGGGCTGGGACTAGGACTCAAACTAAGGTTATCACAAAGAGAGAGAGAAGCAAGGACGTCTTGGATTGCTACAGTTGTAGATACAAGAGGTTTGAACTAAAGAACTACTACAGCAAAACTAGCTAACTATATACACATATTGAAACTGAGATATAAACTGAGTTTGAAACTACTAGCCAATCATAAAATAGAAACGAGAATCGTACGATGTGATAGTTGTGACATTGTTATGACATCATATTCTAGAAGGTTCTAAGATCACGTGATACTATCTTATCTTATCTTATCCGATAGCATCATAAAAGATCTCTTCTTCTTCATCAGGAAGTTCGGTTATAGAAGCAGATATGGGAATTTCGATAGGATTTGGATTTGTCTTAGTGCTGGGTTTAGACACTTTAGGGAAATTGAGAAAAGAGTAATGATTTGTATTTGGAATTCGTGACATAAAGGATCTGAAGGGCTTTGGCCTCAGTTTGTACACTGTGCCTCTTTCCCAAGTATTGCCCCTTTATTTCAGAGGGAAGATATACATCCAAAGGTCTAAGGTGGTCACATGATGGATCTGGATGTCCAAAGGTTATTCAGAACGTAGGAATAGAACAAGGTATAAGACTAGTGTCAGACAGAGTCCTAACTAGAAACTAACAGAAGTAGACTACCCAAAGGTAGAGCTGGAGATATAGACTATAGGAATTAATCCTAAGTTTTGGAAGATGACAAGAGTTGGAAGGAACTCAAGTCCGGAGGAACAGAATGAGCAGAATCTAAGATGATATTCGAACTAAGGTTCTACAGAGATTTGGTATATGACAGCTACCTACAGTATATAAACTTGTAGTACAACTCCAGCAGACCTCAGTCTGATCATTACTTTCCTACTTCTGTATATTCTTCTGACTACTCCGTATCTTGTTACCATATCTATGTAACTCTGTTTCTGTTCTTGCACTTGGGCTCTGGCCCTTATAAGCTTCTGGCTCAGACCTATGGGATCATTCCCTAGGCCAGAACCTTGAATCCTATGTCCTATAACCTTTTCAGACTTCGTCCATTTCCTGTCTCTCATCTGTTTCACCTCAGGCTCTACCTTTGGTAGTCTTATCCTGTCTGTTTCTATTCCAGACCTTGTCTGGAGTAGTCTATACTATCCTTACACTATAAGTCCTTCGGAGCTCTATTGAGCTATCCAGCCTTAGGTTTTGTCCGTACTTTCCATCTGGACTTTACCAGAACTCCTCCTTGGACTTCATTCAAAATTAAGGGCACATACTCAGGTAAGGGGCACAGTGCATGACCTGATGCCAAGCCCCTTTGTCATATACCGTACATTGAGGTCCAGAACAGATCCGATCCAGAGGCATCTAGACACCCAATCCATACATCCTAAGTCCACCCATCTAATCTGGTTTGCATATCTGATCCACTGATCCACTCCAATCCATATCCAATCCATGTGCATATCCGACTCAGTCCATCCATTTGATCTGATTCATATCTGACCCAGTCCATATCTGATCCATGTCCATATCCAATCCATGTCTATATCTGAACTGTTCCCACACACCTGCGCATTACACCTTTTAGTATATATCTGTCTCTCCAGCTTTTGGTTATCTCTGCCTCTGTCTTAATAAGTTATTTTGTACAAGTTTCATCTCTGAGTTCATAGCCTTATGTTCCGTTGTACTTACTAATGTGTTTCCGCATGCTTCAGACATAGCCTTCAGACTATGCTTACTTACCTTCCAGCATGCTACCTACAGTACATAACCTTGTAGTACAACTCCTGCAGACTTCAGTCTGATCATTGCTTTCCTACTTCTGTATATTCCTTTGATTACTCTGTATCCTGTTATCATGTCTATATAACTCCATTTCCATTCTTGCACTTGGGCTCTGGCCCTTGTAAGCTTCTGATTCAGGCCTATGGGATCATTCCCTAGGCCAGAGCATTGATCCTATGTCCTATAATCTTTTCAGACTTCATCCATTTTCTATCTATCATCTGTTTCACCTCCGGCTCTACCTTGGGTAGTCTTATCCTGTCTGTTTCTATTCCGGATCTTGTTTGGAGTAGCCTATACTATCTCTATACCATATCCAGACCTACTCCTCTCTAGTAGTCAATACTTCCCTTAAGATCCACAGAGCTACACTCGTCCAATCATCCAATCATCCGCTCTTGTGCTCTTGTGCTCTTGTGCTCTTCCACTCTTCCACTCTTCTGCTCTTCTGCTCTTCTGCTCTTCTGCTCTTCCACTTTCTGCTTTTCTGCTCTTCTGCTCTCCCAAGCTCCAGACCTTCAAACCTCTGGTCCTCTGGATCTACGACATCTGTGGATCATCTTTCCCTCCAGAGCTTTGCTCCTATCCTGCCCTGGACTTTGTCCAGTGGTCCGTCTTTCATCCATTCTACTTGGGACTTGTTCCAGTGGTCCGTCTTTCATCCATTCTACTTGGGACTTGTTCCAGTAGTCTTACCATTACTCCCTACCCTCCAAAAATATTTCTGGCGCATTCCCACGCTCATCTGGAAGTCCTTCAGAGCTCTATTGAGCTATCCTGTCTTAAGAGTTTATCCAGACTCTGTCCGGACTTCACCAGAACTTCCCCTTGGACTTCATCCGAAATTAAGGGCACCTACTCAGGTAAGGGGCACAGCGCATGAGCTGAGGCCAAGCCCCTTTGACTTTCCGACCCTCCAGTACAACCCTATGTAAAGCCAGGACTTCTTAGTAGCCCCCAGTTTTGCATGGTTGTAACACCCTTTGACCTTCCAACCCTCCAGTACAACCCCATGTAAGCTGGGACTTCTGAGTAGCCTCCATTTTTGCATGGTTGTAACACTGCTCTGGAACTCAACTATGACACCCTGTTACAGTTGTATGTGCCCCTATTCATTTCTTCGTCTCCTCTACCTTGTATATTACGTAATGTGACTCTGACTCATATGCTCAATGCATCTGTACTATAGTCGCCTTCCTTCTTTGGATACGCACTTACGTTCTCACGTCTCTCTTGGTCCGTGCGCACATATTGGCTTATTTAAGCACATTGTATTACACTTGTATACCTTACTTTAATCTTACTGGGTTTTACCTGGAACATCCTTCGCTTAGGTCTCCAACCTAAATCATCTGAATCATTTCTAAGCCTAAGCACTCCTTAGCCTTAGTCTCTATTCTACCGATCGTCTTAGAGTCACGACTCTTCAACTGAACCCTTGATCCTACTTGGAACCTTTCCTAAGTAGTAGTCCTCATTCTCTTTTGAACGTAGTCAAACCTCCCAGCAGACCGTCTGTGTCTTATCACTGTTGCTGGTGACGCCACCCCAGTTCGTAACACACCCACAACAGGGAACTCCTAGCCATCCATGAAGCCTTCCAGACCTGGCAACATTACCTAGAAGGCTCATCCAAGCCTATAGATGTTGTCATGGACCACAAAAACCTTAAGTATTTCTCCACCACTAAACTTCTCTCTCATCATCAGGGCCGCTGGTTGGAATTCCTCCATCAGTTGAACCTCATCATCTTTTTCCATCCTGGGAAACTTGGAGCCAAGCCAGATTCCCTTATTAGATGCTGAGACATCTATCCCAAAGTAGGGGATAAGGACTACGCTTGAGTTAACCCTCATAATTTCTGTCCAGTATTCACCTCTGAACAGTTAGCTTCATCTCTATGAGCCACAACCCTAGCAACTCCAGTTCTTAGAGCAGCTGTCCTAATGTATATGGAACACCTCTGGAAAGACATCCTGACCACACTCCCTAATAACCCCATCGCACTCACGCACCTTCTGGTTCCTTCAGATCTGAGATGGACATTAGATGATAGTGGATTCCTTTGCTGTGATAACTGTATATATGTTCCAGAAGCCAATGACCTCCAACTTTGGGTACTCTGTAACTGCTATGACCATCCCCTATCCAGACACTTCAGACAGAACCAGATGCTCAAGCTCATCTGGCATGAGTACACCTGGCCCAGAATGTGCACCTACATCAAGGACTATGTCAGATCCTGCACTTCCTGTGTCCAAGCCAAAGTTCCAAGACATAAACCATATGGATTACTCAAGCAAATCCCCATCCTGGAAATACCATGGAATTCCATCTCTATGAACTTCATCAAACAACTTCCGGACTCATCTGGCTATACAGCCATCCTCGTTATCATAGACCATCTATCCAAGCAAGCTATATTTGTTCTGACCTATGACACCATTACCTCTCTGGACCTCACCCATCTCTTCCTGCTTCATGCATTCTCCAAGCACAGTGTCCTGTCCCATGTAACCTCAGACTGGGAAACAGAGTTCATATCCCACTTCTTCTGATCCTTGGGAAAGGTATTAGATATGGTTCTACATTTCACATCTGGATATCACCCAGAAGGGGACAGACAAACCGAGCATGCCAACCAAACACTGGAACCATACCTCCAGATCTATTGTAATTATCAGCAGGACAACTGATCCAAGCCACTACCCCTCACAGAATTTACATACAACAATGCTTCAAGTGCTACTACCGGAGTATCACCCTTCTGCACCAATAAGGGATATCATCTGAACATTTCCATTCATCCAGAACACAACCTATCCTCCACCCATGCCCAAGACTATGCCATAGACCTCAACGACCTTCACCAATTCCTCCGAGAAGAGATATCTGAAGCACAGAAACACTATCAAGGACCTGCGGATGCTAAAAGACAACCTGTTCCAGACTTCCAGATTGGAGAACAAGTCTTTGTCAAAGCCAAGTACTTCTGTTCCACTCGTCCATCAAAAAAAAACTCTTGGAAAAGGACTTAGAAGAACTTAGGTCCATTTGAAATCTCATCCAGGTACCCATTCCTTCACCATCCAACTTCCAAATTCTATGTGTTCCATACACCCCATATTCCATGTCTCTCAGTTAGAACACACAGTTCCAAATACCATCCCTAATTGCATCCAACCTCCTCCACCTCCAGTCAAAATTGACAGAGAACCAGAGCATGAGATATCTGAAATCCTAGACTCTAAGTTAGACCACCAGAGATGCCAATGTCAATTGCTATACCTCATCCAGTGGTCTGGATATGAAGAAACAGATGAAGAGACGTCCTGGCTAGTTGCCATGGAACTTGGAAATGCATCAGATCTTGTATCAGATTTCCACTCTGCATATCTGGACAAATTTGGTCCAATTGCTTGATAGTACATACACATAGAGATATAAGTACATTGAGGGCAGTAATGGAACTCTGGACCTGGACTAAGCATCAGTCTCCATTTCACCTCCAGCACCCCCAGCCTCCTCCACAGTCCCATCCACCACCTCCTCTCCAACTTCCTCAGCAGTGCCCTCCTTGTCAGACTTAGTAGAAACGGAAAGTCTGAATCCATTCCAGATCCCCTCAAGAAGCAGGGACTGGAACTCCCTCTGCTACTGGAGGAAGGCCTCCATACCTTCAATATTTATTGGATTGGAGAACACCTCCACTTCCAGCACATCTGGAGTTGGGCTCCTCTGACAGTGTTTGCCTTTTCCCTTTGGAGATAGAGTATCTACAGGATGCTGCCTCTTCTGGCCCTTGGACTCCTTGACAGTTCTGAGCCTTCCAGGACAAGTGACATTGTCCTTCTGGCAGACATCACAAGACTTGACCTAAGGACATCAGATATCATCGGATATGAAGGTCTTCAGGCGACTCACCAAAGGATTCTTCTCAGTGTCACCCCACTGACACATCTGGTCCTTGGAGATGCAATGGGAACAGTGTCCATCCTTTGCTCCGGACACTGGAGCTGCCTTGGCCTTGCAAGTCCATCAGCATCTTGATCCAATAGAGTCGACATCACTCACCTGAGCCTCAATTCAAGCCCTCTGTCTCTTTTCCTCCAACTCCCTCCGATATTCTGCCAACTCTATCTGCTTCAGCTCCTCCTGTCTCTTCTCTTCCTCTTCCTCCTTGTGCTTCCATTCTGCTTCAGCCTCAGCTGCTGTTCCAGATCTACTACAAGGTCTGCAGAAGATTTGGAAGCATCATATTTCTTTCCAGACATGTATAGAGCAAGTTTGTTGACAAGGATATGAAGTGGAGGGTAAGAATCACTCTGGATGCTTTGACATCCATATATCTGTCGGATTACAGACTCAGAACTCCAACCACTTCTCCACTGTCCCACATTAATTTCATCTGATCCAGATCGATGCTTCTTGTGCCTCAAGGGTTCGACCCTAAGGGGGGATACTGTCATATACCATACATCTGATCTCAGATCTGATCACATCGATTGATCTTACTTCCATCCAGTCCACAGATCCAATCTGGACCACACACCTGAACCTTCCTACTTCTTGCATTCTAACACCACTGTGAATATCTGCATCTATCTCCTTTCAGTAATTCTCTTGTCTCTGGTATTTCAGCCATGTATACTTCCGTCCTGCTTATTGATTGGTTACCTATGTTTCATTTCCAACTCATGCTTTGTGATCCACTGTTCTTTACTAATAGACTTTTGTTATACTTTGTATATAGCCTTCAGACCCAGCTCTTTGAATATCTGTTCTAGTCACCTACAGTATATAATCCGCGTGTAAACCTCCATAGCACCTCAGTTTGAATATCATCTTAGTTCTGCTCATTCTGTCCTCCAAACTTGAGTTCCTCCAACTCTAGTCAACCTGTGAGACTTAGGACTATATTCTATAGCCTATATCTCCAGCTCTACCTTTGGGTAGTCTATCTTCATTAGTTTCTAGTTAGGACTCTGTCTGAAACTAGTCTTATACATCATTCCATGCCTACGTCTGAATATCCTTCAGACATACTATATCCACTACCTCTGGACGTCCAGATCCAATACATGTCTACCTTTGGACACTTCGGATGTAAACCCTTGCCTCTGAAATAAAGGGCAATACTCAGGAAAGGGGCACAGTGTACGTGCTGAGGCCAAAGCCCTTCTGGATCCATTAATCCTTGAGTATGACCTTAACAACAACTAAACAAAATGACTAAGTTTTATAATAGCCAGTAATCACAAGTATTCACAAGTACTTGTGACTTGTGGGGCCAATTACTTGCAGATTCAAGTCACACCCCTTAAAGTTGATATTACTTGCAAGTTAAGTCAGTCAGTTTGACTCACAAGTCAACTCATTCCCAGCACTGCAGGTAAGACTCAATGCTGAATCCATTGAAACTTTGTTAGAGGGGGGAAAGTCATTAGGCAGGACATCTTGCAAGACTCATTCAGCATTTTTGCATTTATTCACACATTGAGAAAATGTTGACTAGGTTTGACTAAATTTTCTCCAATATTACAAAGAGGTTTTTCCTGATGTGTAGTTGAAGTGTCATATTGTCTATCCTAGCCATTGTTCATAAGTAGCCACTAAGTCCTCTCCACAAGTACCAACATCCTCTGTCTCCATGGTTCTAACATAAGTAATATAAATGTCACATGAATTACCCTCCTCCACAATGCCCTTTGACTTTCTGACAAACCTTTCATATATTTCTTTGTCTTCAGGTTCTGCTTCATCATTGCATGCCTCTAGCAAAGCAAAACATTGATCAACATATCTAAAGATAAGCTTGACTACTGTCTCTATTAAAACTTGAATGAACTCACTTCAGATACTCTGTTTGCTCCTCGACTGGCACATCTGGATGTAATAACCTCTTGGCAAGTGCAGCTGATGAGCGAGGATCATCAGTAGAAGGCAGGTTTGATTTCAACACCTCTTGTTTAGAGCTTAATGCTTTCTTGGAAAACCCGTGCTGAGACGAAGGGTATGTGCCGATCCAACGACGAACTCCAGCCATGAGCCTGGAAAACAGTTTGCGTGAAATACCATAGACTAAGTCGAATACGTACCGTGGATGGTGTGTTGGATGAGTGCTGTGAGGGAGAAACGGACTGTAAGCGATATCCTTCAAAGTCTTCCTGTGGACGATGACAGACAGATTAGCCACAACTTCGCCACTGTACAGCACTGCTTACCCTGGTAGCTTTAATGTGCTATTCATGGAGTACGCAAAGTGCTTTCCTAGCGAAGTAAATAAGAGCGGTCGGTAGTACTCCGCCCAAAACTCTCCGCCAACGTTGACAAAGTCGCACAACGCTAACGAGCACTCCATCACGTTGTACAACACCTGGAGATGCCGCTCCTGGTACCATTTCTGGTACTGGCCACGTTTCGGAGGAAGCATCGAGTTGCGTTCAGCTGCCACACCAAGAAAGAGATTAATTGCTGCCTGTTTGTCTGCGTCTAGAGGAACTTGTCAGTTATGGGTGGGCAAGTACAGGACAAGCAGGTACCAAGAAGCGAGTTGGCATAAAAACGGCGGATGTTTTCGATTATGTCCCTCGAGTGACTGTTCCAGTGAGGCATCCTGCGATATGTTTCTACCCGATTCACAAGTGCACTGCCGGTATACTGCAGTGCGATGGCTGAACTAAATATCAGCAATGGCTAACACAATTACACGACAAACTCAACTATCTCCATGGTCATGGTACATTTCAGTCAACATGTTCACAGCATCTGAATCAAACGGGAGGTTGGGACTAGCAACAACACCGAGGGCATACAACTGGTGGCCCAGGGCACGCTTTCCGAAAACAAATTGCGCTGCATTTGTACGATCCAGGCAGTCAACACAGTTTGTGCGGCATACACCATTTTGTAGCAAGATGGAACGACGGCAATGTTCGTTCTCTTCACTGGAAATGCCAAAGTCAATATGACATTTGAAAAATACGAGTTGTGACACACACAAGTTACTGTTATGGAAACAATGAGCGAGTGGTTCCGCGCCGGAATGAAAGAAACCAGTCATTTGAATGGACACCTCCGCTATGTCCTCGAGGTAGCTTATAACATCTTGTGTCTTCCTACAGTCATATTGAGACAGCACAACTCCGAAATTGCGTGGAGGTCGTACTCTTTGTATGCCCGTGACATGTCCCAGGCCCGATAAACCATCTTGTACTCATCCGGTAGAAATTGGTTCAAATA
Source organism: Suillus spraguei (assembly GCA_016800925.1). Lineage (NCBI taxonomy): Eukaryota > Fungi > Basidiomycota > Agaricomycetes > Boletales > Suillaceae > Suillus > Suillus spraguei. Next base: position 70,779 of record JABCPU010000060.1, on the reverse strand, counting down.
TTTGACGCATTGAGTGTATTCATCCAATAACTTTGATTCGCGTGGCTGCGGCTCCCGACGTTTTATGAGGTTGAGGACTGTGATTGGGGCGCCGTATCGTGCAAAAAGGTCATCGAAATGACGAGATGCAGCAACATAGAAGGGATCTACAACGCTGACTTTGAATAGGTCAAGACAAGGGTAAGTTGTTGGTCACCATGGACATACTTTCAATAGGTGGTCGGGGAGTCATGCTAGTAGTCTCCTGTGTCCAGTATATGGGAATGCTGCCCCTGTACTAAGAAAGTGCGACTGATGTTAGAACCATGACAGATCGCATGATGTGTTGGCTCGCACCTGAACGTAGCTGGTATACTGAGGGCTCGGTCGACGTTGATATTCACCTGTTGATGGACCGGCGGGAGGAAAGTAAAATGGTGTTGTCAGTGCTTCTGATACAATTTGCTCGGTCTCAACCTCGTTTGCAACATTTCCCTGGTGAACCCTTCAGGAGAAGATTCCCTATTGTACTAATTCCGTACCTCTTCATTAACACCGCGCGTCAAATATCGAGCTCCAGCATAGTGGCGTGACCGACGGGCAATGAGGGTCACAAAAACTACACGCCCAAGTACAGTAAGTTCTGGTATGACACTGAGCATCGCAATACAGGTAGCGTAAACAGCCGATGCACTTACTAGCTTGGTCCACATGTCCATGTATGAGTGGCAGCAGCCATGGACAACGGACGCCAGTAGCGGGGAAATCCTGAGAGGTACAGCGATCATGTGAAAATTCCAAACGTATCGATCATTGAATGGCCATTTAGTACTATTGAAACGCTCGGGCTTCGTGAGGTTATTTTGAAGCGTAGAAGTGATATCGTATGAGTAACTGGATTGAGGCATAATAACACTGATTAAGAAAGCTTGCGCACTTTGATATTGCCCACCTGAAGTAAAGTTCTTCGACATGTCGACTTGCTTAAACGTATTCACAAGGCGCTGCTCCTCGGCAGGACGCTCAATTTTGTGATTGGATGGAACAGGCATCATCTCCGTGTTCTCACAATGGTACAAGTAGTGGCCACCAAGAAGTGCCACAACAGAACGCTTTGATATGATGATCATGTACCACCCAGCGGTGAACTTCACGAATCCTTGGTCTAGTCAGCGAATTACGATAAACGCACTAGTGCAACGTACCTGCGATACCAAAGATTACACGTGCCTTACCAAGCCCACCAGACCCCTTATTACCATCCTCCAGCATCTTCAGCATGTTGCTCATTTGCTTGCCGCTATAGTCAGTGTCGTCTTCGACAATGACAACATCAGTTTGCGAGGTACGGTCAATCTTGACAATCCTGTGGCGTGAGTCAGATGCATTAGAGGCGACGATATAGAACCGCAGTTTGTTCTCGTATAAAATGAACTTGTTGAACGCAGAGAACTTGTGTATCAAGTTGGCAGGGGGTTGTATTGACCTGTCTGGCGACTCCGTAGTTTTACCCTGAGACCCGGCAGCCGAGAATGTCGATGAGCTCGGTGGATCTAACTGTGACACTAGTCGATCCATGGCAGCCTGACACTGCAGGACCTAAGAGCTTGGTAAATATAGTAGGCACGGCAAGCACCGATCATGCTGACCAACTCACCCCTATTGCAAGTTCCCTTTAGCTAACCATGTGTGGACGATATGCCCTAGGTCTGCAGGTCAGTCTATATCGTACCTTTCTTTAACTCTCTTATGTAACTTAACTAGCGTGCTGAAATACGCGCTTTACCTGGATACCCTAATCTTGAAATGGGTGAATGGGTGAACGAAGACAATTTCGCGGTATGTCCTGTTCTCAACATTCACGAAGACAGATCATGAGATACTTTCTGGATTACAGCCCCGCTACAACATTGCACCGAATTCTCAGGCGCCTGTCATTTGCAGGCGTAATGCTTCTTCACCTGGCCTTCAAATGCAGACTATGCGGTGGGGCATCCCTTACGGTAAGGTTCATGCAAAAAGTCAACAAGCCATCAATGCACGCTCGGAAAACATCATGGAAGGCATAGGAATGTGGAACAAATACCGAAGCAGTAATCGCTGTGTCGTTGTTAGCCAAGGGTGCGCGTTTTCCTGAGTTTGCAATCTGAGATGGTTCTAATCCCCCATTAGGTACTACGAGTGGCAGACAAAAGGCAAAGCCAAGCTTCCCCACTTCACAAAACATGCTAATGGGAAGTTGATGCTTATGGCTGGACTTTATCACGTCTCAGGTGCGCATCATCCCTGACCAGCTGACAGCCAGCAATGCTGATGGCTCCAAGACGGAAACATTCCAAACTACGTTTTTGCTATCATTACAACGAGCGCCAGCACATCACTTCGTTGGCTGCACGACCGCCAACCTGTTATTCTTACAACTGAGGCCGACGTCACTAGGTGGCTCGATACAAGCTCGAAGACTTGGTCCGCCGAACTTGGCAAACTGTTACGACCGACTGAGGGTCTGATATGGTGTGCTCTTTTCTTCCTTGATTGTGTCTCAGACACTGAGGTTATATACAGCTATCAAGTTCCAAAGGAAGTCGGAAAAGTCGGTACCGAATCTCCCGCCTTTGTTCAGCCCGTTGCAACACGCAAAGATGGTATTGAGGCTATGTTTGCCAAGCAACGCACTAAACAGGATGGAAATAAGGAAGGCATCAAGCGCAAGCGCAGCCCATCTCCAGTCATATCATCGGTGCAATCTAAACCAGCTCGGAAGGAGGATGAGAATCATAAAAAGTTAAAGGTTTAATAACTTGTTGCAAGCATACCACGCCGTATTATCATGTTATTTGTAGTCCGTATTAAGTTGTACATATATCATAACCCTAACCCTAATCCACGAAGCAAATGCTTGGCAGCTCAGCGCTCAGATCCCGTTGATCGGCAAACATCACCTGGCGGCAGCAAACCTGGAGGTTCCTATGGCCTATTTCTCAAGCCCAAGGCCACAGTCCTCAAGTTCTGCCATTAAGATTGTCAATCCGGCAGAACATGATGACAAGACTAAATTGCAGGCCAAGAGAGGTAGAACCTTTGATTGACGCAAATATCCGCGCATAATTTGACCCGGTTCATCAGATTCTCCTCAGCGTCAGTGTAGGAATATATTGATTTACGGGTAAAATCAACTCTTCAACGACGAGGTAGTGTTTGAATACGTCATGCAGATCTTGTCGTTATCAAGACAAAGGTTGTATCTATTATCACCCACCGGTATGTGCAGTCCACGGTCTGATAGTGCGCCTCCTCTCAGCGTTCTTTAGGTTGAAAATTCAAACAATCCGTATGGAGAGTTTTTGATCATTGACTGCCTTGCACGCTCATGATCTCTCTAGGCCACGTCCAGAATCACCTCTTCCTGCTTCACTTTCTGCACAGGCCGTCAACGCTCCTGTGTTTGTGCCAAAAGCACCTTTTCATGTCATTGCAACTCCATCTCCAACTTCTGCGTCTCACTTCACTTCTTCGTATGACCTCTTATGTTTTACCCTATGACCACTGACATATGTGTAGTCCCTCGCCTTCAACCTTTTATCCAAATCATGACGAATACGATGATTATGGAGACGCTGTCTCCAATCAGGCACTTCAAACATTGGAGCATCAGTTGGTCAATCAGTATCAGCAGGTGCGAACATGTCCTCATATATATACTCACTGGGCTTACCTATACTGTAGGTGGATTACGACGACCATGCCTCCCCAATGGGCAATTTCTATCAATCTCAACAGGCTACATTTGTAAGGCAACCTGTAAGTTTCCCCGCCAATCTGCGTGAAAAATATATGTTTACTTTTATGTGTGTAGTTGGATTATCATCTCTACTCACATCCTACTCCGAATGGCTTTCCCTCGACGCATTTCGTCTCTGATGTAATTCGCGAGGAGCTGCACAAACGCTCAGAAGCCTCACAACTGGTCCCATTACCTGGCCATAACGTACCTGATGAACTCCAGGGGTATCACTCCCTAGCTCTTCTTGAACCTTCCGTCACAGAGCGACGCAAGTTCTTCAGTTGGTACTCTACTGTCTATCGCGCAACTAGTTCCAACGATGGTGTATCATATGCTCTTCGTCGAATTGAAAGTTTGTCATACGCAGGATGTTTACTTCCGTATCGTTGACTTGTACAGATTTCAGGTTGATGCACCAAGCTGCATTTGGAGCTATCGAAACGTGGTCGCGTGTTGAGCATCCAGGCATTGTTCGTGTCCGCGAAGCATTCACTACTCGCGCATTCAACGACAATTGTACGTCGGACCTTATTCAACTTCGCTTGCGCTGACAAACGTAAACCAGCTTTGGTGGTCGCGTATGAATACTACCCGGATGCTCAGACTCTCTTTGAAATGCATATCAAACAAAAGCCGCCAGTGTTTCAGCATGGCCGTCTTTCGACCTTCTCAGCAGCATTACCCGAGGCAATTTTATGGTCGTACATGATTCAAATTGCCAGCGCCATTAAAGTAGTACACGAAGCGGGCCTCGCAGTACGTATGGTCGACGCAACCAAGATTATGGTCACTGGCAAGAACAGGTGTGGTCTCTCATCTCGTATCTGATTCATCTTATGTCTGCATGCAGAATTCACATTGGCTCGTGCGGTATTGCAGACGTTCTGATGTATGATCCCCGCCAGGATACTGCGATTGCCCAACAAGAGGACCTCGCAATGTTTGGCCGTCTTGTGTTTGCTCTCTGCTGTAATAATCTTGCAGCCATGAACACACTCCCTAAAGCACTTGACATAATGGCTCGCCAGTACTCTGATGACGTGAAGGCTCTTGCTCTTTATTTGATCTCTAAACCAGGTCCACACAAGGTTCGCATTTCTCATTACCGGCATTGCCTGCGTCTCATCGTTTCTCAGAATATCACACAAGTAATTGACATGATCGGAACGAATCGATTACTCCACGAAATGGACGATATGCACAGGTAAATGAAAGTAAATGTATGCTTGTGTTGATGCTCATGGAGCTACTTAGTTCCGTCAATAAGCTCGAAGCTGAACTCATGAGTGAGCTCGAAAACGGGCGCCTGGTTCGCCTTCTTTGCAAATTTGGTTTTATCAATGAGCGACCCGTGTGCGTTTACCGCTGCTCGAACTAAGCAAAGCATCTCAATTTGGTTTTTAGATTCGCACGTGAGCCTCGCTGGTCCGAAACTGGCGATAGATACATCATCAAGCTATTCCGAGACTACGTCTTTCACCAAGTGGACGAGAACGGCATTCCAGTTATTAATCTTTCGCATGTCTTAGCTTGCTTGAATAAGGTGCTCCTCGTTTATTTGCTTGGAAATTTTTCTCATGCTCTTCCTAGCTCGACGCTGGTACAGACGAGCGTATTATGCTCGTTTCCCGCGATGAGCAGAGTTGTCTCGTTGTGAGCTACAAAGACGTGAAGGCCTGCATTGATGCTGCTTTTGGGTACGACCTCATTGTCTTTTATTCTTATATGCCTAACATCCATTCAGTGATCTAGCTCGGGCATCGCGATGATCATCGATCTCTAACAAGCAAAAATAGGTAGAATCTGAAAAAGACGCGAAAAATACAAAAAATTATGATTTCAATTTGGTACATCACTAGTACTTTACTGCGTTGATAGTTTCATCTGTCTGATCCTGACGACGATGAGGCACTTTGGTTTGCCGTGTTGTCACCTACACTACAATTCCAAACTTCAACTGACTGACTCAGTGAAGGAAATTACGGCTGCAGTTACGATGAGTTCATTTCACTCATGTGCTAGATCACTTGCACGCTTGCAGCGGCCTCGCCGGCTGCAACACCCATGGCGACTACAAAACACGTCAAGCAATACTTTTTCAACCTCGTCGGTGCTGGCAGGTAATCGAGCTATCGTCTACAATTCCAATGGTGACCCAGCTCGCGTCCTATCTGCATTCTCCTTCCCGGAACTGCCACCTCCGCATCCAAACACCGTAAACATAAGGGTTCTGCTTGCACCTATAAATCCCGCAGACATAAACGTTATTGAAGGCGTTTACCCTGCGAAACCAGAGCCTGATGTCTCCCTCTCCCAGACCAAGGACCACCCACTATTTGTGGGGGGAAATGAGGGCCTGGGCAAGGTGATGGATGTTGGCGAGGGCGTCGTCAGCCTGCGGAAGGACGATTGGGTCGTTATGACCAAAGCTCAGAGCGGAACATGGTCGTCGGCGAAGAATGTTGCCTCGTCAGATGTCCTAAAAGTTCACAACCAGGGTCTATCTGAGGCACAGGCTGCTACGATTACCGTGTGTCTCTTCATTATCACTCGAGTACTTTACTTACTTGAGTTCTGACGTTGGTGAAGGTCAACCCCCCAACGGCTTACAACATGCTGCACGACTTTGCCCAACTTGTCGAGGGAGACTGGATTGTGCAAAATGGTGCGAACAGTGCCGTATGTATTGAGTTTCATTCGTACGCTGGCGGCAACCCTTACATCAGTCTGTTTCTCAGGTTGGTCAAGCTGTGATTCAAATTGCAGCTGCCAAAGGATACAAGACTATCAACTTCGTTCGTAACCGGTGTGTCATATTTACCACATTTACGGACTTGTCTCATTCAACCAAAGAGATGATGTTGAACTGCTGAAAAAACATCTGGAATTGCTGGGTGCAACGCACGTTGTAACTTATGACGAGCTCTCTGACAAATCCTTGAGAACCAAGGTCAAAACATGGACTGGGGGCAAGGTATGAACCTCTTCATCTTCCCATTTGATAGACTAAGTAGTATTATGCAGGATATCCGCCTCGGTCTCAACTGTGTAAGCGGCAAAATGACCACCCTCATGGCTCGACTACTTGGGAACAACGCACATCTTGTTTCATACGGTGCGATGTCCAAGGAACCTCTTTCACTTCCAACCTCGCTCTTTATTTTCAAAAACCTAACTTGTCATGGATTTTGGCAATCCCGTTGGTATAGCGATAAAACGTTAGAACAACGCCAGGAGCTGCTCGAGCAGCTGACTGCCCTCATGCGAGATGGGAAGGTACGGGACTTGAATGATGCTCGTATTCCATCTCATCTCTGCTATCCAGCTTCGGGGCCCTGAACATGAAGTTTTGACAATTGGCGGAATGGAAAGCGACGTCAGTGCGTCTGAAAAAATTCGGGACCTCGTAGCGCGCTTGGGTCAAGGAATGTATGGGAAGAAAGTACTCTTGAGGATCGAAGAAACTGCATGACAAGCTCCTGTCCACTTCAGCTGTGCCCGGTTGATCGTTGCCATCCACTAGATAAGACTTTCCATAAATACTAAGGCCCATAACTGGTGTCATAGCCATTATGATAATTTTAGTGTACAAGTTCCAAGCCCGGATGCTGAGAATTGAAGTTGGCTTCCTCATTTGGGTAGACCCTTTGGAAAGTTGTTGTCCACGTTCCTCAAGCTTGAAGGTCAATTATTGTGGAAGCAATTCCCATCTCCCTAGGCGCACAAGGGCTTGTCTCTGTCGCCCACCAGAGCAGTTCCCACAAGCTTATAGCCTTCGGTTTCTAGCATGGCACAGAGTTCATCCAGTGTCCAGTCTAGTCCCTATGGTTCGCAGCGGAGACATGCTTCGAAACACCGTTTCTTCGTGGTTGAACTGTCACAAGCTCTGTTCGACTTTGTAATTCGACTTCTTCCAGCCCAAGAAGAGATGGCTGTGAAGGAAGATGTCAGGAAACTCCTTGAGAGGTTGATTCGCACAATCGAACCTGACAGCCGACTGCTATCATTCGGAAGCACGGCAAACGGCTTTAGCCTTCGCAACTCAGGTGAGCTTGGAATAGCTTGTATCTTGCTTGTAAAGGTTACAGCTTGCTATAGATATGGATCTATGCTGCCTCATCGATTCCGCAGAGCGTCTGTCTGCATCCGACATGGTCACGATGCTCGGCGACCTCCTAGAACGCGGTTAGTTGGCATTGGAATACGTGTCGATGTTCATTTACCGTGCTACTAGAAACCAAATTTCACGTTAAACCTCTACCTCATGCACGTATACCGATCGTCAAGCTCTCCCTAGATCCATCTCCTGGGCTACCGCATGGTATCGCTTGCGATATCGGTTTCGAGAATAGACTCGCCCTGGAGAATACAAGGTTGCTCATGTGCTACGCTATGATCGATCCCACTCGTGTGCGGACACTAGTTCTCTTCCGTGAGTTCAATCGCGGATTATCAACATTCTCGATGATTCAATAGCTCTATCATAGTCAAAATATGGAGCAAGCGGAGGTGGGGATATCTAGTTACCTGATGCTTTCGCATACTCTAATCATCTCGAGCAGAAACATCAATTCTCCATACCAGGGAACACTATCATCCTACGGCTACGTTTTGCTTGTCATATATTTCCTCATACATGTGAAGAATCCGCCTGTGCTACCAAATTTACAACAAATGCCTCCCCTACGGCCAATTTCTCAGGTATGCAGATTCATTATTGTATATTCCTTTTGATATCGATCGATTTCAGGAGGACACCCACATCGGGGGGCATAATACTTGGTCAGTGTTGGCTATCATCAGCAGCGAGGCGTCCCTAACTTCACACTGCAGGTTTTTCGATGATATAGAACTTCTACGCCAGCGATGGCAATCATCTAATACTGATAGTGTGGCTGAATTGTGAGTTGTTACTCGGTCGCTTCGTGGTTTAGAGTTCAAATTGATCTATAAACAGGTTGATTGATTTCTTCCGATATTATTCTCGTGATTTTACCTACAATACAGGCGTTGCTTCCATTCGAGGAGGCCTATTAAAGAAGGACAGCAAGGGATGGCAAAACGAGGCAGGTCACTTATCATCCTTGTGTACTTTTACGTGTTGATGGGCCATGCAGCTGACAGCCAGCCGATATAATGACTCCAGAGAGCGAAATCGGTTTTGTATAGAGGTATGCGAATGGTAATACTTGCCCTACGATTGATCTTAAGTTCTCCGAAAAATAGGATCCGTTTGAGATCGACTTCAACGTTGCCCGATGTGTGACAAAAGAAGGGCTTTACCAGGTATGCTAGCCTCTCAGTCTAACGTGACCTTACTTACCGATGGTACTAGATTCGTGGAGAATTCATGCGCGCATCTAGGATCCTTGCAATGCGCCCTCGCGCTCTGGTTGCACTTGCTCAGTTGTGTGAAGAAAAGGGTGAAGACCCGCAAACAACCTCACCTCCATCTGTCTTCGTTCCGCCTCGCCTCTCTATTCCTCCCCAGACACCATACACCGTTGGTAGTAATTCCATGAGACCCAAGGGGTCATCCGCTGAGGGGCTTTCACCTCAACCTGAGTTCTTTGATCCTGAAAATAGACATTTGGGCGATAATTGTGTTCCATCTCGTACCCCACCCGAGCACATGGCACCAAAAAGGACCCAGTGGACTAGCCCGCCCCCACCAGAAGCTCCACCTGCCCACCACGCCATATTTGAAGATCAGCTTGACCAAGGCCTGGCATTGGCAACGTCTTCGACAATGGCGCGGGAGGCTGGGAATCCGATGTCATCTCCTGAACATTTTGATCTCCTCAGCGATGAAGAGCGTCGATCAGATGCTGCTGAGTCTGATGAAGTCCAATCTGTTCAGTCCTTTACTGAAGGATCACATGCGACTCCCTTAGCATCCACGTCCTTTGCCGAACCTGCAATATCTGCAGTTGGACCTAGCATCCGAGGCAGAGTGCCCTCCAGATCTTCGCGTCCCAGTGACAAAAATGAGGTTCCGCTGCCCACGAATGAGGCCACCCTAATTGCTTACAAAGCTGAGCTCATTCGTCGTTCACACTCTGGCCCTCCAAATGGCAAGTCTAATCGTTTTTCCTGGCCCTCCGCCACATCCATTGCATATACTCCTACATTCGGACCGTCGATATCTTCATCACAATCCTCCCGCTTGCATGTTTCAGACACGTCTGCTTCGACAAACACTGTATTTTATGAAACCACGGGCACGCAGCCGCGCTTTCCCACGTATCCCTTACCCGGACCCGGACCATCTCACCTGTCATCTAATGTACCATTTTACATGCGAAACTATCTTGATCAAACCGTTAACAATACCGCTACAATCGATATCTCCACAGATAGTTCACCCTCATCGATCTCCCAGGCACCGTTTACACATTCACATTCACATACTCCCTCCACTGCTACAATCACCTCCCGCATTCAACTCATACCACAACATCTTTCGGGCTCGCCACCACATTCGCCGCTGCGTAATAGCATGCATGGACGTATGGGCGTGGTATGCAGGCCTACAAGCGACTCATCTTCGCCTACATCTGGAAGTTGCTCACCGTCTCCTTCACCAACTCTGCTGCACCAACAGCATACGGTCAGTGACTTTGCACGATACAACACGTTCAAGATGGTTGCTCCTCGCCTGAGACGCATTCATGCTGATCCAGCGACGGTAGATCTGACATCTGAGCGATAGCGCTAGGCTCGCATCGATCGGGAGACAAATTACTTACGTGGGCCTACCTAGACCTCGTTTTGACCTTGCATAGTCTAGGATCATCTCTTATTTGCCCTTGGAATGTAGTTAGGCACAAGCGGTTACATTTAGCTGTACAAACAGTAGACGGATACATGGACTAATGAAGAAGAATAGTACCGTCTACTCCTGAGCTACGAAAGGGTTTGCAATCTCCTCTGACCCGTCGACAGGACTGAGGAGGGTGATGGTGGGTCCCCGAAGGACCACGAGGTTCAGCAAGCGGGTCTGAGGTTCTGGTTCTAGGGGTCATTGTCATTATTGGGTACTCTGAAAGAGGGGTTCTGATGGCAGCACCATTAATTTGTTCCTCGACTCCGTCGAGTACGAGATTGAGCAATTGATCGTAACCCTTCAGGATCCCAGTCACTGAATAAAAAATCAGATTATCAGAAGATCGATTATGTTGATCAACTGGCTACCTTCTCTACCACCAGTAAATTTGACCCTTATTCTCTCATTGACGTACTTGGACAGGTCAAGGATGGCCTCCCGCTTGCCTTTACTTAAGTCTTTCCAACATGAGGAGCCACTTAAATGAGGGTTCTAGAGTGACTCACTTGACATCAGATGAAGCTGGAACCGGTCTACCTCGAGGTGGAGGACCCCCACGACCACCTCTAGCTGGAGTACGACCCTGCGATTGAATCAGATTTTTTAGTAAACGAAATCATTAAGACGTTGCATCGTACGCGATCTGCCATTAATTGAGTGATTTATGTGCAAGAGCACAGGATTAATGCTTGCAAGGCTGTTGCAGGCTGTTGGCAGCAAGACAAGAAAACGCAAAAATTGAAAAGCCGCTTGTTTGTTGAGTTGAAGGGTTTCTTCATCGTTTCGACTCCACTCTTGATCCAAATCATTGCTACTTCTCCTAGCACCACCGACGCTTTAACTGATCTTTGTTCTTGCAAAATCGCAAACCATCTCTCTTTAAATAACAACGACTGTCACGTCGCTGCAACGATTCTTCAATCATGAACGCCAGCGCACTCCTTGCTAATACCCTATCTCCAGGTAGGCAAGCCATAGGCCACTTTTCATTTTTCAAGACGATTCATTCTAAGCTAATATTTGCCTTTGAAAGATGCTGCAACGCGTCAAACTGCCACTCAGCAACTTGAGAGTGCTTCTAGGGAGAACTACGTATGTTCAATCACCCTTTTGTTCATTAGCCTTTAGCATGCTTAGACCCCTCATAGCCGGTGTATATGTTGATGTTATCAGATGAGCTACGCAATGAGAACTCTCAAATCCATACCCGCAATGCTGCTGGTCTCGCGCTCAAAAATGCTCTCTCTGCTCGTGTACGTAAACGCGTTATTCGTGACCTGTCCATCATCTTTAAACATCGGTATAGGATTCAACAAGACAGGACGAGTACTCTGCAAGATGGATGGCCCTCGATGTCGATGCTAGACAGAAGATCAAGGAAGGGTCCCTTTTGAGTCTTGCATCTCCTCAACCAAGGGCTGGTGCAGTGGCTGCCCAAGTCGTTTCTGCGATCGCAGCCGTAGAGTTACCTGTCGGCCAATGGCCAGATCTCGTTGAAATCCTTCTCGGTTTTATCAACACGTCTGATGACACGAACTTGAAGATCGCCACTTTGCAAGCTATTGGTTATATCTGTGAAACTATAGTACGTTTACCTTGTGCCACTCAACTGCTTTGTCCTCATCTCGCGGTACAGAAACCGGAGGTCTTGGCATTGAGGTCGAACGAGATTTTGACGGCTGTGATTCATGGCGCTCGCAAGGAGGAGCCATCGTCGGAAGTACAGCTTGCTGCAGTCCATGCACTATTTAACTCTCTGGAGTTCGTGCGGGACAATTTCGACCGAGAAGTACAGATTTTTCAATTCTCTGATGTTTGCCTTGCTGACACGCATCAGGGAGAGCGAAACTACATCATGCAAGTCGTCTGCGAAGCTACCCAGAACCCGTCAGTATCAGTTCAAGTCGGTGCTTTCGAATGTTTAGTCAAGATCATGGCACTGTACTACGACAAGATGGCATTCTATATGGAACAGGCCTTGTTTGGCGTATGGCCGCTTGTTTATCCTGCTCCGAGTTCTCCTGACAGAACATACTTTACAGCTTACTGTGATGGGCATGAAGCACTCTGACGAACGGGTCGCACTGCAAGCCGTGGAGTTCTGGACTACTGTATGCGAGGAAGAGATTGAGCTTGCCCATGAGGCGCGAGAGGTACGTGGTGTGCACATCGACTATTCTGACTAATCACAGTATTCTGCAGGCTGCCGAATACGACGAGCCGCCCGAACTGGAGTCCAAGCATTTCGCCAAGGTTGCCCTACCGGAGGTAATTCCGGTTCTTCTCAACCTCCTGACGCAACAAGAAGAAGATGCCGACGAAGGCGAATGGAACCTTGCCATGAGCGCCGGCACTTGCCTCAACTACATGGCTCAAGCCGTCGCAGATGCAATTGTTCCCGCTGTCATCCCCTTTATCGAGGCACACATCAAGGCTCAAGACTGGCACCAGCGCGAAGCAGCCGTTATGACATTTGGCTCTATTCTGGACGGTCCTGATCCCCAAGTCCTTACCCCTCTCGTCAACCAGGCACTTCCCCTTCTGATCGGCATGATGAACGATGAGAATCTCCATGTGAAGGATACAACAGCATGGACGCTCGGACGAATTTGTGATCTTCTAATTATAACGATCAAGCCCGACGTGCATCTTCATCCCCTGATTTCGGCACTGGTCAACGGTCTTTCGGATCGTCCACGCATCGTGACCAACTGCTGTTGGGCGCTCATGAACCTAGCCGATCAGATCGGAATCTACCTAGACGAATATATCACTTCCGCTTCTGAGAGCCCGCTCTCACCATATTTTGAGGGGATAGTAAGCGCCCTTCTGCGGGTTACGGAGACGTCAGTACTTTTACTTTTTGTTCATGTGACCTCTAGTCTTATCTTGTTTCATAGGACCGCAAATGAATCCAACTTCCGAACTTCTGCATATGAAGCCATCACGTCTTATGTCTCCCATTCAACTGCAGATTGTATTCCTGTTGTGCAAAACACTGTCATTGCGATTTTGCAGAGAATGGAGCAACTTCTGAACATGCAGGTGCATTTCTTCACTGTGTAATTTTTGCTTGCGTCTCACGTCCGTTTTTAGAACCAGATCGTCGGCGTTGACGACCGCAATAATTGGAACGAGCTACAGAGCAATCTCTGCAGCGTTGTCATCGTAAGCTATCGTGTTGGTTACGTCGCATTCTATCTTACACACCTGCAGAGCGTTATTCGGAGGCTTGGCGGAGGCATTCAACCGATGGCAGATCGAATCATGACGCTCATTCTCCAGCTTATCCAAGGAGCAGGAAAGACATCAACAGTGCTTGAAGACGCTTTTCTTGTTGTTGGATCGCTAGCTGCCGGTACGTTTCCCCTCCGATCGCGTCCACCCTGATATTGAGGTTCTTCGTCAGCACTGGAAGCCGGATTTGCACCATACATTCAAGCCTTCCTGCCATTCCTGTATCCCGCCCTCAAAGCACATGAAGATACCCAGCTGTGCATGGTCGCCGTCGGCATCATCGGTGATATCTCACGTGCACTTGGTGATCAGAGCGCCCAGTACGCGGGCGCCTTTATGAACGTTTTACTCGAGAACCTGCAGAGCAACGTTCTTAACCGCAATGTCAAGATATCAATACTATCGTGTTTCGGCGATATCGCGCTTGCTATTGGTCCTGCTTTTGATCCTTATCTGAATACCACTATGGACGTACTGAGACAAGCGGGCTCTGTGCAACCTAACCCTGTAAGCTAGTTCATAGATGTCTTGGCTTGTCTAGTGCTAACTGGTGTTCATTAGCTTGACTTTGATCTCATGGACTATGTCGCTCAACTACGGGAAGGAATTCTAGAGGCATACACCGGCGTCGTCACTGGATTCAAGAACACTGATAAAGGTTTTTTTTTTCATTTCTCTTCTAGACTCATCTTACCGCTCACAATCTTCTCTAGCATCCGCACTACTCCCTCACGTGTCTAGCATCCTCGAGCTCGTCCACCAATGTCTAGCAGACGAGGAGAGATCCGACTCCGTCGTAAAACTCTCATTTGGCCTCATCGGTGACCTCGCAGACTGTTTCTCCAGCGGCCAGATTAAAGAACACCTGCTAGAAGAATGGATCGCACATGAATTCCGTAGTAAGCGCGGTATGCAGCAAGAGACGAAGAAGACGCTGCGGTGGGCTCGTGAAGTGAGCAACATCATCTCATATCTTCATATTGAAGAACACTGACCTTTCACTCAGATGATCAAACGCGCGACTGCATAGACACCCCTCCTACGCTAATACACATCTCATCCCTTGCACGCGATCTATCTCTCGTTCTCTCGTTCTCTATCACTTTGTTTTCCTCATCCGTCAGTTCAATCGCCATCTGAAGGAGGCACATGGATATCATTTTTGCATCTGCATGTAATAGAAGACGGTCTTACTAGTGTTGTGTTCTTTTTTTTCAACGAACTCAAAAGCTCTTGTTGCTGAAGGCGTTGCAAGCAAGAGTCCCTCTACATAAGCAGTTTTGCGCCCTCGCCTTTGTATCCCTTATCGAATCCCCTTCCTATTCCACAATTAGTTATCATTCCTTCGAGTAATCAGAATCAGAGGCATCGCTCATGAATCTTTGTGTAATACAAGGTTGAATACAAGGAGTACATACATAACGATAAGATCGAAAGAAAGCAACGACAATGAATGGTACATAAAGCAAATCTAAAGCGATCCAGAGATAAATTGAATCAGAGTCTGCTCTCCAATAAAATAGTCTCCTTCCTCCATCCCAACGCACCACGTCCAAACGCAGCTTCAAGAGCCTCGTCGATAGTCCTCACAAAGACAAATTGCATCTCCCGACGGACTTCCAGAGCCACGTCGTGTTCCACATCTTTACGGTTCGCCCACGGTAGGATCACCTTGCGAATCTGTGCGCGGTGCGCGCCGAGCACTTTCATTCGAATTCCACCTACGGGCGTCACGCGCCCGCGAAGTGTGATCTAGACAGAAATCAGAATCAGAACGCGATTTATTGTGTATCAGGCCACGCACCTCTCCTGTCATAGCAATGTCCTTCGGAACACACGCCCCGCTCAAAAGAGACACAAACGCGCATATCTAACCACATCTGTCAAGCCCTCCCCCCAAAAAAAACACCACCCAAAAAACGCACCATAGCAATCCCTGCACTCGGCCCATCCTTCTTCTGCGCCCCAGCAGGCAAATGCAAATGCACATCAATCACATCCGGAACCTTGAGTGGATCAACCCCCCTCCCAGCCGTAATTCCCAACTCAAAAGCATGGGTCTTCACCCAACTCAACGCGATCTCCCCACTTTCCTTGATCACATCCCCCAAACTTCCCGTAAGCTTCAACCTCCCCGTTCCTGGAAGAGCGGTGCTTTCGACGGGTAAGATACCCCCCTCGCCCATACCAGTGACTACGAGCCCGTATACGACACCCCGTTTCTCTTCCCGGTCACGTTCTTCACCGTCCCATCGGGGTATACCGAGAATCTTTTCGAGTTCGTGGGGTTCTACGGCTGCTCGCCATTCTTTCCCGACAGCATTTTCATTCGCGTTCCCGTCCTGTTTCTCGTTCCCGTTCTCGTTCTGCTTCGCCGTCCCTTCCCCTCCTACCGCACCGTTCCCCTTATCAAGCCACTCAGCCCACTCCACAGCCTTGAACCTTACGACAGCCCCGATTGCCCGTTCCAAACTCCTAACGCCCGCTTCCCGCGTATACATCGTAGCCACATGCAACAACGCGTCATCGGTCAGCGTTAACTGAGAATCCGAAAGACCATTGGCGCAGATTTGCTTTGGGAGGAGGAAACGTTTCGCGATGTGCATTTTCTCGTCGTAGGTGTATCCTTGGGGTACATCAGTTTTGATATAGTGGTGATGAAGAGGGAAAGTTCACCTGATAATTCGACCACTTCACATCGATCCAGCAAAGGTGCAGATATCGTGTCTAGGGTATTGGATGTGCATATGAAAAGCACCTGACTGAGATCGATAGGAACATTGATGTAATGATCCTGCACCATCCATAGTCAGTCCAATCCACCACGGGTAATAGGGATGGGAAGAAACGCACATTAAACGAATGATTCTGTTCAGGATCGAGAACTTCAAGGAGAGCAGCAGCCGGATCACCATGGAAATTACTATGTCCCACTTTATCTACTTCATCCCTGTTCATTCAATTTCAACGTCACAACTATCCCTGACTGTAAATTCCAGAGAAGCCTTACAATAAGATCACGGGATCGTTTCTGCCGGCTTTCCGGAGCGCTTGAACGATAGAGCCTGGGCCAGATGCCACGTATGTTCTCCGGTGTCCCCTGTTACTAATTTCGGTTATTGAGCAAGGTGAGATAACGGAATACAGACCGGATCTCTGCTTCATCCCGAACGCCGCCTAGTGATATGCGCTGGAACGGTCTTCCCAAGGCCTTTGCGATTGATTGTCCGAGAGAGGTCTTTCCTGTGCCAGGGGGACCAACGAACCTGTATACTGTTCGATGGTTATATGCATGATATACAAGATACACGCACAACAGTATTGGTCCCTTTACGCCCTTGCTCTTCATTGGCGGGGTGGGCATAGTACCAAGGGAAGTATCCGTCGAAGGAGTGTCCCCTTGAGCTTGAGTCTGACCTGCATCTGCAAGGGCGCGCAAACGCACGACTGCGAGGTATTCCATGAGTCTGCGTTTGATCTGATCGAGGCCGTAATGGTCCGCGTCCAGTTGTGCGCTAACAGAGAGTGAGTAGAGAACGGGGGATGAGAGAAGAACTCACCGTGCTCTGGTGAGGAAACCGTGATCCTTTAGAACATCAAGCGATGTAGTCGTTGAGTTTGATGGCCATGGCACAGACGTGAGCCATTCCAACTGTACAGCGCTGAGTATCGATTCTTAACGTATCGAGTGTGTACTCACGTATGAGCGAATGACCCCATTCTCGACGCTTCCCTGAGGAATCCTCTTCAATCTGCGCCACTCGCGAATGCCAACTTTGCGTTCCTCTGAACCAACATCTAGAGCTTCAATCTTGCGGCGTAAATCAGCAAGATCATCTGCGTCTGCTTGATCGTCATCGTCCAACTCGCTTGTAGATCCTCCTGTACCGAAGCCGGGACCAACACTAGCAGGAAAGTTTTGTAAACTTTGAAGCTCGCGTTGAATTGCTGCTAATTGCTGACGGAGAAAGTATTCCTTCTGCTGACGGGAAAAAGACTCATCTACGGCTGATGCGATTTTCTTTGATACTTCCTGAATGGAAGACTGTTTGATGAATAGTTCTGTGGCACGATGGAGACGGTCTTCTACGTCTGTAGCAGCGAGGAATGCTGGATAGACAGATTAATAAATGGACATGAGAAATGAAACATACTAACCGAGTCTGTCTGGGTATTGAGGTGATACAGCGGCTACGAGGACGTCTGCCATCCAAGCAGCGCGTTGTTCTGAGATGCCCTCCACTATTGCAGCTACTCTTAGCCAGTCATCTTTGCGTTGTGGCTGAGGAGAGTCCCTTGCGAGACGGTCGAGGAGTACGAGAGCGGCATGTTTGAATGCTTCGACTGTGTCCCTTGACGGTATTCCTTCAGAAGAAGGATAGACAACATTATGAACAGGAAGAATGTCCATTAATTGGTGTATCTGAATTGGAGAAGGGAAATGAATTCTTTCTATCCCATGAAGGGAAAGTAGATAGGGCTGAGTGGGAGAAGATTGATTTCTTGGTCTTACAAGACGGGCAATTCTTGCAGCAGTCCCGTATGTGACTTCTGAAGGCGAGTCAGGAGCTGGAAGTGGAATTGCAGCGAGAACTGCATCTGAATCATCCAAGAGCGAGAGAATAGCGTCAGCAATCGAACGACTGATAGGAAGCGTGAGTCGAGCAGTTGGTAGTAAAATTAATGGATGAGGAAGCAACAGAACTGGAAGTTTCAGTGATCCCATCACTGCCATAGTTGTCGTCGTCGAGCTCAATGTCGGTTATTGTTGAGCTCCTCGTCGCTGCCGGTGGCCCGGTAACTTTAAGTCCAACTTCCACATTGACAATTCATGTGATGTGTTACGCGGAAGTCATGTGATCACGCGTTCAAATTGAACCAAAGTATTGTTCGAACTTCGAATTGAACCATCGCAAGAAGCTCTCGTCGTTGTCGTCGTCGACGATGTGGTCGAAATTAAGCAACGCACTCAAGCCAACAAAGGACGTTGAACAA
This sequence comes from Suillus spraguei, assembly GCA_016800925.1. Lineage (NCBI taxonomy): Eukaryota > Fungi > Basidiomycota > Agaricomycetes > Boletales > Suillaceae > Suillus > Suillus spraguei. Next base: position 51,958 of record JABCPU010000060.1, on the reverse strand, counting down.
GATCAAACAACAGACGTTCTATCAAGAGTCTACGAGCAACATCCAAACCTATCCGTATTCCACGAAACTACCAAGAAACTCGGTCTACCCAAGAAAGTTAGATCACATCTTCATTTGAGATCAAACAGTCAGTTTTATTTATTTATTTACTTGGTTTATATTCTGACCATTTGAACAGGTTCGCAAGTCTCTCTCAATCGAGGTTCATCAGACACGGTTCGAAATTCATCTCGTCCCTCACTTGAAGGCAGCGTAAGGTCAATTCTCCGTGATCCAAAGACACCAGGATCTGGCCAAAACGTCCGTTTCTTTTCTCGTGATGCCCACAAAGCCATTACCCCAGATGCTTCAGCTTCTTCATCCGAACCATCTCCAATCTCATTTGCAGACCGTCTAGCGCGAGTCCCTCGTCCTTCTGCAATTGACGTATTCGCAGAAGTAGACACCTCAAATTTATTCAATTTGAGCCCTGGAAACGAAATACCACAAGGGCTCAAAACACCAATGCTAGACACGGCCATCGAAATCCCAGAAGGTTCTCCCCAAGAAACTTCAACTCCCTTCAGAGGCCTCCCAGACATACCTGTAGACGCTTCCTTCGCCTTATCTCCCACAAGCTCTACCTTTTCAGCTGAAATAAGCATCCCACCTACTTCTCCACCCCCACGAACCCGGCGCTCCCGTGCACTCAGCGATACAGTTTTCCAAACAATGCTCAGAAAACACGCACCAGAAGCAGACATCAACGACACTTCAAACGCTTCACTCGTACTCGTTTCTGAGCCACCAGACCCGTTCCGCGCAAACGCAACAACCTACTATACACCGGGAACAATGATCCCCCCTACCCCTCCTCAACCAACACATTCCCGCACAGCTTCCAAGGAGGAAGACATCATCTGGAATCTTCGTACTCAATTAGCCCTTTCACAAGAACTCTGCGCGCAGTACGAGATCGACCTAGGAGCTAGAGATGAACTCGTTCAAGCTCTTACCAAACGCGCAGAGGTTGCCGAAAAGGAAAAAGAAAAGAGCAGGAACGTCTTGCGCAGCTGGAAGAAGAAAGCAGGTGAACTCGAGCGCATGTGTCGCACCCTCGAAGAAGAAGTTGACACTTCCCGGCAAGAAAGCCTCGAGCGTAGCCTCATGGACGAGGCCAGCGGAGAAGCCCTTCGGATGCTCCATCGCCAAATCTCACAACTCGAACGTGAAAAGGAGGCATTGCAAGACCATGCGGATACTGCTTGCCTACGCGATCAGCTCCATGAGAAAGACGCAGAGCTTGACAAACTGCGTGAGGAGATCAAGAGCCGGGATGGTGCAGAACGTGTATTGCGCGATGGGATTCAGGAAGCTAGAGAACAGATGGATTACCTCACAACTAATTCTGTGCGGTCTTCGATGGCTGAGGAAGCTCTCATCGCAGCAAACAAGGAAGAACGAGAGAGGCATTCGACCATTGAACACGCGTGGGCAGAGGAACGGATGCGGATGGTCAATGCTCACGAGGCTCTCCAGAAGGACAAGAACGCCCTCGCTGGTGCAGTCCAACGTATTTCTTCCGAGTTGGAGAGCATCAAATCGGAACACTCCAACGCTATCGATATCGTGCACAGGGACCTCGACGCAGCCCACCAAGAATCCACAGAACTCCACAATACCATCGAAGATCTCCAGAATGACAACGAAGCACTCAAATCGAACCTTGAAGCTCTTGAAACCAAGCTCCTCAACATGGAAGAAGAATGGAGCGAAGGCGAAAACCAGCGCATCGAACTCGAATCAGAGCTCCAGCGAACCGCTGAGGAGGTACGTTGTTCCTCTTTTTCCAATTGATCTCACTTACTAACACATCACAGCATGAAACCCGCATCACATCCCTGACTGCTGAACTCACCTTCGCCAACGAAAACGTCTCTCGCCTCGAATCCAACATTAAGGAGCGCGACGCCTCTATCTCAACCCTCACCACCACCCTCCTCACGCACACAGACGAAGCCGAATCCCTCCGCGAAGAACTCACCACCCTCAAAGTTGAGCATTCCCGTGTTTTCTCCTCCAAAAGCGCGCCCTGCAAGATCTCGAAACCCAAGAAAAAGACCTGCGCACGCAGCTCGAACTTGTGGTACGGGAAAAGGCAGAGAGTGATATCATGTTGGGCATGAGTAAAGAGCGCGTGGGGTCGTTGATGGATGAAGTTGCGAAGCTGAGGAGAACGGTGCATGAGATGCAGCAAACAAGTGCTGCGCGTGACGTGACTATTGTACAATTGCGCAAGGAGCGGGAGAGGGATCGGGAGGATGTTAATGGGCTTAATATTGCTTTGGATTCGAAGCAGCAAGAACTTGAACTCGTGAGTCCTCGCTCGCTATGTTTGGTTTTGTGTCTCATGTGATATCAGATCAAGAGGAAGATTTCGTTGAAGAGTGTCGCGGCGTCAAGTACACCAGTTCCAAGTAGGGCTATCAGGCGCGAATCGATGAATGGAACACCTTCATCCCGACCTCCTTCGTCCATGTCAGACGCATCGAAAGACGGGAAATCGGACACGCCTTCCACATCTTTAGCGCCTCGCGCAAGCCTGAGCGCTCTCACCCGTAGTGTGCGTATCAACGCCACTGCCAACCCCCCTGGCAAAATGGGTCCTCCAGCTCCAAAACTCCGTTCATCAGTTGCTACATTCACACCTCCCACCCGAACACCCTTAGTTTCGTCTACATCCCGCACACCCTCGTCGTCCCTCGGCAAATCAAACACGACTCCGAGACCCAGTGGTCTTGGGATGGGTGTGTCGCGGAGGGTGTCAACGAGCTCTGTAGAGAGTAATCTGAAGACGCCTGTTGCATCCAGTGCGAGGAGAGTCAGTGTTAGTTCGAGCGTGCCTAGTGAGGCTGATGAGAAGGAGAACGCCACAGTGAGCGCTAGAGGGGTGAAGACGCCGAGAAGGGCTGTACCTGCTTAGGTTTGTTGTGCACCGACACAATATCACCATCGTTCCGCTTCAAGCTTCGACAAAACGTTGATACAGCCCGTGGAGGGTTGTACTAATTTAGACCTTACCTCGCCCAGTCCCAGCACATCATTAATTCCCGCCCGCATATATTCATCCCCCTCAGTTGCTCGCTCGCTCTCGGACACGCCCGCTTTATGCATATTTTCTTGATACACAGTACTCATCCGACATATAACATCGCAGTTATATTTCAAATCTCAAAGTCGAAGACGATACCCCTCCCTCACGCATCTGCACTGTTTTATGCCCATGGTACCGCAGCATTATTGCATCGAATCTTTGTATGCCCCAGCTCCCTATCTCTCATGTTTTATCTATTTTTCTCATACTATTATTTTTCTATTACTGTTATTTTCCTCTCGTACCTTTATCTTCCATTTCGTTTTCTAATTTATGGTGATTTGTATGCTGTATGTTGTGCTTGTTATTGACTGGCTGGTTAGTTGTGTGTTGTGTGCTTTGTAGTTCATATATCTATGATGGCATCGATGATTTGGAGATATTTGGGTTGACTATCTAAGATCGATCTGGAGTCTGGCTGCGAGTGTTACGATGCACGTCGCAAACCTCTTATAACTATTAGCTTTCATATCGATAGACCAGATCTCCCTTCATCGTTTTCGTTTACTTTGTGGAGCTCGACAAACGTGGGCGCGACCAGTGTCCCAGAAGACTTTGTCCGACGCTCTGCCTGACACAATTGTGGTGCTCCCAGCAGCAATGGGTGTCCATGTCTGCCCATATGAATAATGACATCCAGTCACGGCATACACACGCCGAGCCTCCAAACTGTCAACCGGTTCTCATCTCAGAGACTCTCGAAAAGTGAACGTTCGTGAGCAAAGGTGAATGGATTGATGTATTTTGTGATTGCAGTCTTTTATTCAAGTATTCAATTTTGCCTGCTCTCTCACTCTGCATGGATAGTTCATATACCGTACGGGTAGCCACCTTCATTAGACAGTTTTCTAAATCCTTTTCCTCGTGATGGGGTTACTTATCTATTTATTAAAGGCTGGTCCGGAGTAGGACCCGAGAGATTATGAGAAACCTGATCATACTGCCTCTGCCTCGATATACCATGTGTACGTATGTGTTCACTATTGCAGAATCATAATGGGAAAAGGTCGTTTGAAATCACCAGACAAATACAGCGACCAGCTTTTTATCTGATTCCCAAGCAAGAAGCTCTGGTCAGTAACTCCACTATACTACTAGCCAGAGACAAACCTGGTAATTTCCGTTATACCGTGTAGCCGAGTTCAAGTCGAAGTTTTCATTTGAACTAAATTGTGTGAAGTTCAAAGACTCAAAGTCGCTTTTGCTCCGTCCGCCGTATGATGGACGTCGAACGTTGGACGAACTTCATACAACTTGCCAGCAGGCACGTGTTCCTATTTTAGAAACGTCTACTTGTCCTCCTCCGCTAATACTCTTCATGAGATATCTCATGCGAACTTTTTGCTACGGAAAATATGTAGAACACGGTCACCAATGACATGGCACAGTGATAGCATGACACGTTTCTTAAGCCAAGACCGCCCACACCAAGTCTGACTTTCACAAGGTGTTGCATCGCAACGCAAGACGCAAAGCGTCTTGGGCAGATCGTGTCCGACGCGGATTGCACGACTGTTGTGTTCAGTCGCTCCCTCTTCCGGTCGTGATGTTATTTGAATGAATGCGGGTAAATAACTTGCCCCAGACACATAATTATGAGGTATGAACTTCATTTCATCCGATCTCTATAAGTATCTTGAGGTTCGCCGGTTTACCTGTCATCTTTGTAATCCTGTCTGTCCTTTCTCTTAGTGTCTCTGCCTAGTAAACATGAACACACTAATATCTATCCTTTACCTTAGTCTCATAGGCCTCGTTACTGCCTTGCCCTCGTCACTCATTGCAAGGCAGGATGGACCAACTTCCGCCTCTTGCCTCTCGCTCCAAAATAGCTGTAACGCGACCACGGTCGATCTCAGCAACTTTTACAATTATACCTCCTGTTTCCTTCTAACTGCATGTTCATCAGGCGTTCAAAATCCTGCTCAAGTCCTCAGCGCATCCCATGCGCCTGCGACCCAACCCCGGCTGAATGAATCTGTTCGAATGAAACTTATTGTTCGTGTTTTTTGCTGATCTGCTGGTACTATAGGTTTTCTATGCCATGTCAGATGGGAATTCGTACATGACGCAACAAAACTACATTGATGCCTATCATCATCAGATTTCCATCACTCCCGGCGGCTCCTACCCTGCCAAGTAAGTCTTCCTACAATATACCGGTGTTCGAATTCTTAACTATTTTATTTGCAGTGTTACTGATATAATTGATCAATGGATGGCCATCGTTGCTTGGACCGGTTCTTGTGCCACTGGAAACATTCCTTACACAAATCTTGCTGTGTGTACTCGTTGCTTTTTGACAATATCATCTCTCATTATATGTCTTCCAGGATTGGCTTGAGTATTCATCTGTCCCTGGGGTATGCCCCGCAGTGGCATCGTGCAACGCTACCATAGTGGCGTCAACCGTCCCATGTGTCCCTCAACCGATAACAGACAACGGTTCATGCGATGCAATGGTCTCCCAATGTCAATTTTGGGTAGCCCATGGTCTCTTCCAAAATGAATACTGCGTTCTCGCGAGTTTCTGCTACGCGTGGAGCAATACTGATGTTTTGCTGCAACACGAATACCCGCCTGATCAATCCCCAATGCCCAAGACCAGTGAAGAGCCGATGCTTTCCGACGCAGTGTTCTATAACATGACGGGTGGAGCAGCATCGATGACTCAACAGAACGTGATCGATGCATACTATGCAGGCTTGGTATGTTGTTCTATGAACTGTAGTGTCAATTTGACGAGCTTTCACATCAACAGACAGGCGAGATGGAACTCGAACCTTTTAGCGGGACGGTAGGGAAAAGCAACAACGATGGACCTTATCCTACCTCGTGAGTTATCTCCAGAGAATACGCCTCAGGAATCAGAACATGATTTTGTTTTCAAGCGTTGATTATGTCATCGGGTTCTGGGGTATCATCAGCGCGTGGACCGGTTTTTGTGATACACGCGCTATCCCGTATGAAAACCTAGCAAATTATCTCTCCTATGCCGCCACCAGTGGCTATCATCCAACCTGTTAGGGGAAATCAAGTTCTCGGTATCTAATACTGACTCTGTACCCGCGGATACGAATTTATTTCGAATATTTCGATATCCCGTTCTTTTCTAGATAACATTGTGTCGTGCTAGTACCTGACCTACGCTAGATTCAAAGCAGGACAGCCACTCACTCTCCAAGCCATACTTATTCCTGTATCACGAGAGGGTTATTTACATTTCATTCGACTCGCTCTTTTAGTACATAATAGATATCGATGACCTTTTGCTCGATAATTATCTTTATGGTTTGTAAATATGTCAGTGGGTGTATTGTGCATAAGTGCATCAGGAAATCATGAGTTTACTTATTCCTTACTTATTTCAAACTTTTCCCACTTATTTCAAATGGACCTACTTTTTTTCTGAAATTTGACAACTGCTTCAAAATTGAGTATTCCTATATGTTTGTTGGGCCTGAGAGACAAGTTTCATTGCATAAGACCAACAATTAGTGACTAGTATGAAGCTCGAGTGACACATTAATGCTGATGATTTTATTTCTTAAATATTCTCTTGAGGTACTATCTTGCAAATTAAGAGTCCAATAGTTGTATAGCACACATTTATAATGATGGCTAACAGATCCTGATAGTTCAGTTGGGACCAGGTGGTAATTTACGAGAAACAAGTAGATCCATTTGGAATAAGTGGGAAAAGTTTGAAATAAGTAAGGGATAAGTAAAGTCATGATTTCCTGATGCATCAGGAAATTCACACATTCCTTGACGTGCCCTTATGCGGACTTATTTACACTTAACTGCCTTGGTGAAATTGAATCTACTTGTCCAAATTTCAATGTGAATGAATTCAGAAAAAAAAAGTTGAGATATATTAATATACATGTTTTATTGTATTTCGCACTCAAAAAATATAAGATATGCCAGGTGAATGATGTGAGAGAGAGCAAACAAGTTTTGAGATAAGTGAGTTAAGCTGATTAAGCATGTTAAGAATGTGTGAATTCCTGATGTGAATCCTACTAATCAAAAATATGTATACAGAGTCAAATACCTCTGATTGCGATTTGGACCCGAAGACCAGCACATTGAATCATTCGCAAGGTGAGAGAACTTCCAAGCTGCTGATAGGATATCTTGTATGAAACCTGAGTCTTATGCTACAATATATATGACTCAATAACTGGTGGGTGAGTTGGAGCACCTGCATCAGTAAACTACCAAACCTTGCACAGATTTGGCTTTTCTCACAGATTCTCAGTGTCACACATTGGGGATTCCAATATTTAAGATCAGTTTGAATGTCATGTGAAATGTTAAGATAATACTTGATATTTAGGTTGTCATCTAAGTGCCATGATGTAAATTTTCAAATATTACAGCTATTTTCATATCGATAGGCCTGAATCCGCAAAACACATATAGCTGCTTTTGTTTATAGTTGTGGCGAAACCAAACAGAGGCGCGCCATGCTAGCTACATTTGTAAGTTGTTATTGTACATTAGGATCCGAGTACTGTAGACTGCTGACCACCATCATCATGGACAGAAATCATCGGCATATACCAGAGGCTGTGAAACGGCAGTGGGTTACTATGTCCACACATGGCATGACATCAAAGACTATAGTGCAAGTGATGGAATGCAGCCACCGAACAGTCAATAGAGTTCTTCAGCTCTCACGACTCACTGGCTCTGTTATTCGAAGACCTCTGGAAAGTGGTTGTCCTCATCTACTTACAGCACAGGATGTTGCGGTAAGTGAATACACAAAGGTATGTTGAATACCTAATGTTAGTGACCTAGCAGGGCACTAAGGAACTTGAGTGGTATCTGCAACAGGCATCTCTTAGGAGACATTGGGCCCATGCATATCATTTCAGCACGAGCTTCTGTGATGGGAGTTTGAGTCTAAGATTAGCTGCAGAAAGCCAAACCTTATCTCCAATCTTCCATGGTGTGTACTTATCTCCTTGAGATCATTTGGCCATTGTCTGCATAGCTATGTTGTGACAGGCAATTGCTTCTTCTTTTATCTTCTGCAGTGATCATACTTGATCTTCTGCTGCGGGAACAGTAGAGTTAAGATGGGGAATGGTACAGAGTTTGTATCCCATCATGAGAAAGAATGGTGAGGCATTTTGGGCATCGTGTTTTCGGTGATTATGGACAAATTTGGCAATAGGAAGATGTTCAACCCATTCTTCCAGATTATTGCAGCAGTAGATCCATAAGTATGTTTTGAGTTTCTGGTCGAGATGTTCAGTTTGACCATTGGTCTGTGGATGGTAAGCAGTAGAAGGAGTGATGGTGTAGTCAAGGAGACAGGCAAGTTCCTTTGAGAATTGAGATAGAAATTGGGGTCCTTGATCTGAAATGACTTTGTCATGGAGACCAAAGTGGCGGTATATGTGTTTCAAAAATAGTTTGACCATGGTCCACCACAACCATGATACTATTGAAACCCCCGGAGACAGGGAGGTCAGTGAAGATTATGACAGGGTGAGGATTCCCTTCAAGGTAGTAGCACCATTCATTCAGAGCACAAATAACAGCAAGTAATTTTCTATCAAAGATCTGGTAGTTTTGTTCAGTGGGGTTCAGGGATTGGGAAAGGTAAGCACATGGATGGTAAACACCATTTTCATCAGTTTGTAGCAGCACTGCTCCTGTGGCAACAAGGGAAGCATTGGTGGCAATTGCAAATTGCTGAGATGGGTCAGGATTATGAAGCACCAGTTGTTTTGTAAATCATTCTTTCAGATCTAAGAATGTATTGTGGCACTGAGTCGTCCAAAGGAATGGAGTATCTTTCTTGGTTAAGTCAATAAGCGCCACGCAACATTGGAATAATGGGAGATAAACATGCAATAGAAATTGCAAAAGCCAAGGAAAGATCAGACATCTTTCACAGTTTTAGGTATTGGCCATTCAGCAATTCCCTTCATTTTAGCGGTGTCCATAGTGATTTGTCTGGGTCGTATAATCATGCTGAGATACTCCACTTCATCAGCATCAAAAGTACACTTCTCCAATTTCAAGAATAGGTGTTCCTTTCGTATCTTCATCAACACACGCCAGGTTCATTCCCAATGTTCTTCCATAGTTGTTGAGAAAATGAGGATGTTGTTCATATAGATAACCATCCATCCTTCATTGATCTCTTGTTGGAAAGTGTGGTTCATATATGCCTGAAACATGGCCGGTGAATTGCAAAGGCCAAAGAACATGACATTTGGTTTGTAAAGACCAAATTCCGTAGTAAAAGCAGCTTTCCATCAATTGTCAGGATGAATGCAAATGTTATTATAACTGGACCATATGTCCATTTTCATGAAGAACTGAGCATGATGAATGCATGCGATGAGGGAAACTGGAAGAGGAAGTGGGTAAGTGTTCTTGACTGTCCAATCATTGATGTATCAATAATCTTGACAGGGCCAAAGTTCTCTGCTTTTCTTTTTTACAAAGAAGAAGCCACTAGCTTGGGGTGATTTCAATTCAGAAATGAAGCCTTTAGTGACATTTTCATCAGTGAATGCTTTTACCAATGCATGTTCCTTTTCCAATAACAGGTAAACCTTTGATGTGCAAGGGATAAAACCAGGTTTCATATCAATGCAGTGATCAATGCCAGGTCATTCAGGAGGAAATTTGTTCAGACCATCTTTGGTGAAGACGTGAAGATAATAAGGCACAAGTTCTTCAAATGATTTCTTTTTCTTCTCCTTCTCCTCAGTGGCAAACTCCTGCACTTTATTGCTATACTTCAGTGAAGGAAGTGAGATGGTGGAGTAGTTAGGAAGTCATTTGAGTTGTGAAGTTCCATCATGGGTTAGGGGCATATCCATAGATACTTCTTCAGTAACTCTCATATAGCTTCCATCAACATCATACTCCACTAAGAATTTACCATCTCCAAGTTCATAAGAGGATATTTCTCGTACTTTGGGGGCAGTCCAAACATCTTGCATCATATTGAACTGTTCATCGTCCTCAGTTGGAATCAATGAAGGGATGGGTTCTTCTTCTTCTATGGTAGGGAAGTGTTTGGACAGTTTGGGTAAGACTTGGCTTCATCCTGGTAGGTCGTCTTTGGCTTTCTGCTTTCCATGTTTCTGTTCTTCTATTAGTTGTTGTGGGGTAGGCTCTGGTCGAATCTGCTCCTCAGATGTAAAGTCATTTTTCCATTTTCTACACAAGGAGGCAGGGGTGAAATCACTCAATGCATACATGAGGGGATGGTCCAGATTTGACTGAAGGAGTATCAAATGTTTCGATCATAGGAGTGAGTATTTATATTTTCTGTGGAAGTTTTGACTTCCTCCACTTCAGTGTGGGTTTATCATGGTGTGCAAATGCCAGTGGTAATCTGATGTTCCTTCTATCTGTGTCTATATTGATCTTGATTTCTGCGCTCTTTAGGAACCCTTGTGCCCAACTTCCAGTGTTTCCTTATTTATGAATGAGGTAACAAAGATGATCTTTGACTTGTCAGTCATATAGGTCTGGTCATTCAGATTGAGATACACTTTGCATGCAATGAGGAAGTGTTCAGCTTTGCTGCAATCACCATCAAAGTCAAAAGGGTGTGCGATCTTTATTTCAGCAGGTTTCAGTGTAGTCATGGACATGATGTCTTCTTTGCTACAATGCCTCTAGTCTGAGTCATTACTACACAAGGGCTTTTCTTCGGTTCAGATCAGAGATCTATGCTCACAGGTGTGTGCATTCAATAGGGACTTTCATATTTTGTTATGAACTGGGATGGCGTCACCATCAACAGTGCAAAGACACTATCAGTAGTTGGGAGTTTCTACAATGCTCAAAACAGAGCGAGGCTTGTGAGTACAAGGAATACATTCCAAGTACGATCAAGGGTTTGATCTAAGAGTTGCAACTCAAATAATCAAGAATGAGACTAAGACTAAGGAGTGCTTAGACTTAGAGACAATTCAGATGACTTAGATTGAAGACCTAAGTGAAGGAGATTCCAGGTAAAACCCAGTAAGATTAAAGTAATGAATACAGGTGTAATACAGCATGCTTAATAAGCCAATATGTGTGCATGGACCAGAGTATTGTGAGAGTGTAACTGCGTATCCTGGAAAGGAAGGCAAGTATAATACAGACATGTTGAGACATATAAGTCAAACAAGGCATCATATCACATGATATACAAGGTGAGAAATAAAATGAATAGGGGCATGTATGATTGTAACAAGCACACACTCCTGTTGGTGACCATGCATTTGGGCGCTTAACTGTAATTTGGTTACAGGCAGACTCATCTACAAAGATGAGCTGGTCAGGGTGGAAATTTTTGGCAATAAAAATTTGAGATTGGTTGTGTTTATCTTCATTGCACTCAATTGCAGCTCAAGTCACCTGTATGAGATTGTCAGAATTTACATGCACAAACATATTTTACATACATGCTTGTGAGTCAATTCATGCCTGTGTAGTGTTCATTCAATGGTGGGAAGGGACACCTCAATATCCCTCACCTCCCATAGAGCACTTTGTAGTTCACACAGAAAGATATTAGGGGTGTGCTCAACACACAAGATAATGTACTGTAACAGTTAGGTGTTACAAGAACACCTTCTTGCACCCCTACTATCATTTTTCCTCTTATGCACTGCCATCTACCTCTGACCCAACAAGGCCTCTATCCTTGTCCTTTGTTACCTCATATGGCTCACCCTCATTATGCCATACTGCATCTATGCCCACCTTCCTCACTGCCACTAATGTGCATCATCCCATGCACTATGCACTCTGGACCTGCAGACTCAAGCATCTGACACGTGTATGTTTTTTTCTATGACTCATGCTTGACTGTTACGACCATGCAAAACCGGAGATTAGCAAGAAGTCCTGGTCTTACATGGGGTTGTACCGGAGGGTTGTAAGTCAAAGGGGCTTGGCCTCAGCTCGTACGCTGTGCCCCTTACCCGAGCATGTGCCCTTAATTTCGGATGAAGTCCAAGGGAGAGTTCTGGTGGAGTCCGGATGGAGGGTCCGGACGAACTCTAAGGCAGGATAGCTCGACAGAGCTCCGATGGACTTCCGGATGAGCGCCGGAATGCGCCGGAACTATTTCCGGAAGGTAGGGAGTAATGGTAACACTACTGGAACAAGTTCCAAGTAGAACGGATGAAGGATGGACCGCTGGACAAAGTCCAGGGCAGGATAGGAGCAGAGCTCCAGAGGGAAAGATGATCCATAGATGTCAGAGGATAGGATAGGATGGATCCGAAGGACTAGGGGTCCGAAGGTCCGGAGCTCGGAGGAGCGGAGGAGCGGAGGAGTGGAGGAGCGGAGGAGTGGAGGAGCGGATGATTGGAGGAGCGGAGGAGCGGAGGAGCGGATGATCGGAGGAGCGGAGGAGCGGATGATCGGAGGAGCGGAGGAGCGGAGGAGCGGATGATCGGAGGAGCGGAGGAGCGGAGGAGTGGATGATCGGACGATCGGATGAGCATAGCTCTGTGGATCTTAGAGGAAGTGTTGGCTACTAGAGAGGAGTAGGTCCGGATATGGTGTAGAGATAGTATAGACTACTCCGGACAAGGTCCGGAATAGAAACAGACAGTATAAGACTACCAAAGGTAGAGTCGGAGGTGAAACAGATGATAGACAGAGATGGACGAAGTCCGAACAGATTATAGAACATAGGATCAAAGCTCCGGCCTAGGGAGTAATCCCATAGGCCTGAGTTGGAAGCTTACAAGGGCCGGAGCCCAAGTGCAAGAACGGAGACGGAGTTATATAGACATGATAACAGGATACAGAGTAATCAAAGGAATATACAGAAGTAGGAACAAATGAATCAGACTAAGGTCTGCAGGAGTTGTACTACAAGTTTATATACTGTAGGAGCATGCCGGAGGGTAAGTACGGATAGTCCGAGGCTATGTCTGAGCATACGGAAACACATTAGTAAGTACAGCGGGACATAAGGCTATGAACTCGGAGATGAAGCTTGTATGAAATACTTATCAAGACGAGGCAGAGATCACCGAGAACGGAAGCACAGAGATACCCAGAAGCCGGAGACACAGGTATATTCTAAAAGGGGTAATGCGCAGGTGCGCGGGAATAGTTCGGATATGAACTCGGATCGGATAAACGGATATGGACACGGATGGATATGGACATGGATGGATATGGACATGGATTGGAGTGGATGGGTGGATCGGATATGTGTAGGTTGGGTGTCTGGATGTCCATGGATTGGATTTGATCTAGACCTGAATGTACGGTATATGACACTTGACCCTATCAGTCCACACCTCTTTCCCTTCTCTCTGTATGATTACCATTGACCTATTCGCACATGTGTGCACTTCTATTGGCTCATACACCTCTGACTCATCTGATGAGCATGCATCTTTTGATTGGCTTTGCGCTTCATACCTAATTAGTGATATTCATGCTCTGCTCCAATTCCCCATATAAATACACATAGATAGCCTTTGTACTTCTTTAACTTGAATCTACTTGATCTTGAACCCTGAACTTCTTTTAATAAGCTTTCAGTAAGCTTATTGTCTATATTTTGGACTTCATAGAAGCTCATCGCTTCTACATCTTTGATCTCATAATGAACATTGTAGAGACATTACTTGGAGTCTAGCACATTCATGCTAGCTACTCACAACACAACTAGTGCACTCCATGCCAGGCAACTGATATGGACCTTTCCTGATCATCACAGTCTTATCACCTATCACATTCACACTCAAACTTCTTTTACAGTGGAATATTCATCCCACATTCCACACCAATGTCTTATCATCCTATAGCAAAAATGATGTACACAGTCTGAACTTCCTTGGACCACCACCTGACATCATTGAAGAAGAAGAAGAAGAATATGAAGTAGAGGCTATTCTTTCTCACAAAGGCACTGGTAATCGCCAATAATACCTTGTCATGTGGAAAGGATATTCATTGGGAGATAATGAATGGCTTCCTGAAAAGAACTTGAAGAACTCCACTTGAATCTTGAACACTTATAAGAAGCAACACACCCTGTAACCATTCAGTCAATCACCCCCATGCAACCGACTACTTCATCTCTATGCTATGCCTTCTTTCCCTATGTCCTACATCACTCCAGTTACCACCAAAACCTATACCACCACTGACAGTTATGATGACCTCATTAGAAACATTGATGGAAATTTCTTCATTGAAGCCGCCGTCTTATGCGATGGACATGTCCTTGAAATCAAAAGAATCCTTGCCGACAAAGATGCCTTTGTCACCACCATCATCATCAATCTCATATATACAGCAGCCCTCATTGAAACCCCATCCAACGACATCGCAGATATTACATGTTGTCAATGAATCCTACACTGTCAGAAATGCATTTGTGCTTATGGGTTGCTTCTCCTTCTCAATTCTTTTAAGGCTGATGTTGAAGAAGCTATTCACATAGTGGCTGAGCAATGGGCAGGCATTGCTAGACCTCCCTCTTTGCAAAGAGATCCACTCCCTATTCCACCGCCTTCCTCCCACTCTCTGAGCACTCGTTCTAATATTGTTGCCCTTACTGGCCTACTTGCTGCTGTTCAGGAGGTCATGCACACCACTGATGCAATCATTGAAGGAATCCAAGAAGCAGCAGAAGAGTCAAGACGTGCTCAAAGCCTAGTAGCGCAATTGGTGTCTACTGTACAGAACTATGAAACACAGCCTACTCCATCACCTGTCATACCCATTGCTACATTCACTGATCTTACCAAACCCCCTCATATCTTTATGCCATTGCCTGTCGCCCATGAGGAAGCAGTTGCTGCTAAAAAACTGAATGCTGAGCCTGCTGAGATTATTGCACTCAGACATCAGTTGAAATCACTTCATATACACCTGCCTATGGCCATTCCTGCTTGCTTTGGACCATCTGATCCAATTGCTCCTGTCCTTGTCAAAGCCCTCAGGCCAAATTCTTTCTCCACTCCTGATGAACTTCCTGCCACAGCCACAGCCACACCACTGTCATCGTTGTATACACTCTCTATAGAGCAAACCAACAAGATTCATCAGGTAATGAATGAGCTCTGCATTGAATTTCTTGCAAACATGGCAAGAAGTGGGCATGCTCTGTTAGTCCTCACCAACACATTGCTGTACCTACTCCATTACATGCCTTGGTTTCCAACCTCAATGAAAACATGAAATGCCATATCTGTTGATCTCTCAGTCATCACTGCCCAGACTACCAATGCTGCATCTGCCAGTACTGGGCTCCAACTCATCTTTCCCTCTATTGTCCCCAACACATTGGCTCACCACCATTTTCCCTTACTTGGAAGGACAAAGGATTTTGTGATGAACTTATTAAGTGGGAGAAAGACTGAGATGATGAACGAACTAAGAGAGAGTTCAAACATTGAGTGGTTCAGTCATTGATGAAGATTATGAGTTTTCTGACGATCCCATTTATTATGCTAACCAAGACTGTCATATACCATACTTCTAATCTCAGATCCGATCATATCCGTCCAGATCCGATCGTTTCCATATCCGTCCGGTCCACAGATCCTGTCCGGACCACCCATCCGAATGTACTCGCTTCTCGCACCTTAACTCCCTGGTGAACATCTGCGTCTAACTCCTTTCGTCATTTCTCCTACTACCGGTACTCCGGCTGTTTATATTTCCGTCCTGTGTTACTGATCCGTTTCCTGTGTTCATTTCCGATTCATGCTTACTGATCCGCTGTGCAATAACTAATAGACTTCCGTTACACTTCGTACATAGCCCTCGGTCCCGGACTTGCTGATTATCCGTCTTAGATACTTACTGTATATAAACCACTTGTAGATCTCCGTAGAACCTTAGTTTGAATATCATCTTAGATTCTACTCATTCTGCCTCCTCCGGACTTAAGCTACTCTCCGCTTTAAGTCACCTTCCGAGACTTAGGATTGACTCCTATAGTCCATACCTCCGACTCTATCTTCGGATAGTCCATCTCCGTTAGTTTCTAGTTAGGAACTCGTTCCGAAACTAGCCTTAATCTCTTTCCTCTCCTTACGTTCCGAATTACCTTCGGACGTATTATATCCGACACCTTCGGACACCCGGATCCGTCACGCAACCCCTTCCGGGTCTTCGGACGAATAACTCCTCCCTGAAATAAAGGGCATTACTCGAGAAAGGGGCACAGTGTACGAACTGAGGCCAAAGCCCTTCGGATCTCTCTACCCTTGAGTACAGTCTTAACAGACATTTGATGTAGTCAGTGGCTTCATGCTTAAAACGGGGGTAATGTCACAATTGTACATGCCCCTATTCATTTTCCCTTCTATTCTTGTATATCACGTGATATGGAGCTTATTGCTCGGACACTTCCACTGCCATCAGACATCACATGACTATATGATTCAACTATACATCGTCGATATGTCATATCATGTGATGTCATGATTCCCATGACTCTATTCTCGGACTCAGCCGGTTTAGCATACGCGTACGCTAAACACGTGCTTTCATCTCTTACTCATGCGTTTCAACACACCGGTACGATACATGCCTTCCTTATTAGAATATGTACTTATATTCCCACGGTTACCTGGTCTGTGCACACATACGAACCTATATAAGCACAGTGTACTTGTAGTAGATTCTTTACTTTAATCTTACTGGTTTTACCTGGAACATCCTTCGCTTAGGTCTCCAACCTAAGTCATCTAGAATCATCTCTAAGTCTAAGCACTCCTTAGCCTTAGTCTCTATTCTCGTAGAACCTCTTAGACTTGTCTTTGAGGCTGAACCCTTGATAGTACTCGGAACGCGTTCCTTGTACCTTCACCTTGTCCTCTTCTGGACATTGTAGAACTTCCCAGCAGACCATCTGTGTCTTTTCACTGTCGCTGGTGACGCCACCCCAGTTCGTAACACTTTCTCACCTTGTATATCACATGATATGATGCCTTGTTTGACTTATACATCTCAACATGTCTGTATTATACTTGCCCTCCACTCTCACAATACTCTGGTCCATGTGCACATATTGGCTTATTTAAGCATGCTGTATTACACCTGTATTCATTACTTTAATCTTACTGGGTTTTACCTGGAATCTCCTTCACTTAGGTCTTCAACCTAAGTCATCTGAATTGTCTCTAAGTCTAAGCACTCCTTAGTCTTAGTCTCATTCTTGATTATCTTTGAGTTGCAACTCTTAGATCAAACCCTTGATCGTACTTGGAATGTATTCCTTGTACTCACAAGCCTCACTCTGTTTTGAGCATTGTAGAAACTCCCAACTACTGATAGTGTCTTTGCACTGTTGTTTGTGATGCCATCCCAGTTCATAACACTGACCAGCTACAGTATATTTAGAAATTGTAGCTGCCTGATCACCCCAAACACCATAGTTAGAGCTGAACAGATTGACACACAATTTTGGTGTATTCTCGGAGACTTCACTACTCAATGTCATCTTATAGGAAAAAGAAGCTCTGGATGGCAAAGTGGGACAATTGGGGAGGATAAGGCATTTTGCTGGGGGAGTTATAGGTGTCAACATCATCAAGGTAGCACTCAAGAACATGCAATTATGTAATCTATGACTCTACATATATATCATCAAGCATGGTCCATGCACTTTGATTTTGAATGCAGCCACAAGATCAACTCATAAAAAATAGTGTACTGATGGACAGTGTGTTGCAAGTGTATGATATGTAAATAAATGGTGTAATACTGCAGAAAAAAAACCTATAAGAACCCCTCAACACATGAGCCAGAAGCCCATCCTCACTTGCCATGTCAAGTACCCCTCTCAATCAGCCTGGCACAGGGAATATTTGCAACCTGCGACCTCTTCATTACCTAAAGCTTCCACCACACTATCAGCAACCTTTAATACAACATTATCTGCAAATAGCTCACCACTATCCATCATATTACCTGCCACACACTTTATTCATGCTGCCCAGCCTCCATACCAGCATTACCTTCCAATGTGTCTGGCCCCAGAGTACCCTCCAGTGCGACCAGACACATTGTCGATGATGCAACCAGAAGTTCCAGCCCCAGAACTGTCCCCAGCATCATCAAGAGCACTGGTGTCATCCCAAGTATTGGCAAGACTGTGCAAAAATCCTGAACCGCACCCTGGAGTTTTTAGCTTTGGCATTGATGTCATTATGGGTGACATGAAGCAGGGATTTTGGGGTGAGACTTACATGCATTGGAAAGACTTTACAAGTCATGTTCTTGCATATCTTGATGCTCCTGAAGAAGTCCAACTTGTGTATAAGTTTGTGGGTGATAACAGCAAAGCCTCTCGCCTGAGCGATGCAGAAGCATTCCACATCACTATGGAACAAATTTGTCACAAAGCATCTAATGCACGCACACACTTTAGAGGTAAAAAATGCAGCAGTAAGTGATTATTTGCATCACAACAAATGAAAACGACTTACAGTGATTCCAAGGCCAAATAGACTAACACCAAAGCAAAAAGAGGACCCATGAAGATGACATTCCTCCAGCAATCAATGAGGATTCCATGCAGCTCAAGGCTTATAAGCAGCTTGAGTGCCAGATCAGATGTGAGCTTCACCACAGCCATTGTTTTATAGATCATACAAGTGGCTATGACAACCATTGTCATCTCAATCATGCTGAGATAACTCTTTGGGCTAAAAAGATCCTAAGTTCCACAAATGCACTTTTAGAAAAGAACAAAAAGAACAAAACATGGGTTAGGCTCTTGGTCATGCAACAATTTACAACCCACCTCACTGCCTCAATTTCAACTGTGGGCCAGCCAAAAAGCATCATCACTCAAGGTTGGGACCATCACCTGAAGTCCATGTCACTATACAAAATATAATGGCAGATCCTACTGTAGCTTCCACATCCCAAATCCCCATGACAAAGACTCCTAGTCCTCCGCCACTTTCATAGTGGTACCACTTCAAGTCTGCACCCCAGATCCCTAACATAACACTGCTGGACTATCCCAAAATTGAGGTGTTGCTTGTGCTGATTGATGCCAAAAAACTGGAACTGCAAATCAGTGAACTTGAAACACCCCTGCTAGATGCAGGGACAGTTTCATCAAACCAAGTGATACTCCTACTGGAAGATATATTGAGTGTCATCAGTACCATGGGGCAGAAGCAAGCCAGAATCCTCTGCAATTATGCTAAATGAATTGTTCTGCCAGTCCTTGGACTCCTCAATTCCTATGAGAAGCCAGAGGTAACTCAGAATAAGGAAGGGAATGTGCTATCGAGGTGCAGGAAGGAGAATCAGAGTATAGAAGTGATGAGTGTGATGAGTATGAGCATGATGGCAAGACTGAGGGGGACATGGAATTCTTGACCTAAATGACAAGTACATGAGCCAGTCTAGATGATGAGTACTGACCTAAGTTGTGATACAAACTAACCACTCAGTAAAATAGCACTGCTGGCAGTTTCAACACACCTGCACAAAATCAGGAAAAAGTGCACTCCCTATGCAATGTATTCACTGTGGTTGTACCACCAATGAGCCTTTTCATCCATAACAACACCATATACAGCTTCCCATATCAAAGCATATGGATTACAAGCTGGACCCTCGGTCTCCCCAAGTACATAGTCACGGTTTGACCATAGCCATGCCTTGATAGCTGAAAATGCTTCCTCAATGGGATTTAAATCAGGTGAATAAGAGGGCAGGTACAGGAGCCACATGCCACTACAAAAAAAGAGAGAATTAGTATTGTGTGAGCAGAAAATAAGGATAACACACCACTCTTCAACCATCTCACGAATACCTTGGATTTTGTGGATACTCAAATTGTCTATGACCAGCACCAAGTTTGGCATGGGCCAGGGCTGCATTTGATCCAATAAACCAGTGACAAAATGCCCAAATTCTTCACCAGAGAACAAATGATCTAAACCCTCTAAGTGGAGGATACTGTCAAGTGACATAGCTGGAAGAATTGAATATCTAATAGAACATCAGAGCACAGATGTGAGAGTTTCTGCAAAGTACCTTTTGCCACGTATGAAAAAATCCTGCTGTTGTGCACACTTTCCAATAGGAGCCCAAGATGGCAAAAAGAAACCCTATTGAAATGACACTCATCTGCAAACACAAGGTGCTCTGGCCAGAAATGTTCCTCCACAAGCATATTGTAGGCAGCTCAGTCATCTTTGTCGTGTTCAACAGAAGGGCATGTAACCTAAACAGTTATGTGTATGGAAGATGGCAAAGGATGTTAAACCCATTTATTTCTAGGCATGGTTAGACACCTGACAAAGGTCATACTTCTTCAATTGGGCATGCTAATTTTCATTGCTTGCAACAACTGGCACCCTTTGGACTGACTTGAACATTTTTTTCCCAAATTGTATGGCCTGTATCCGTCAGCCACTTACTCTCATCAGTAAGTGATCTGTATTTCTAGTAGTGACTGCATAACTGGTTGCTCTAAGGTCACATCTTCATCTTCAAAAGCAGATCAATGGCATCTTCATATCAGTGTCCTGTTTGTTGGGATTTTTGTTGGCTGGGAAGTTAATGGCAAATTGCCCAATATTGACACACCCAGATTAAGAGCAGGGACAATCAATGCAGTGAAGTATGCAAAGACCAAGAAGGTCTTGGGTCAGCGTCACTTGGAGATACTCTTAATAGAAACAGATGATCCCAATGAAGAGCAACTCGAGCATGCAGAGTCCTCCACTATGGACCATTCAATTCTCTGACACTACTCTACCATTCTTGAATTCTCAGCTGCCATACAAATCCTTTCATCAGGCTTAATTAGCCCAGATGAGGTTGAGAGAGAGGCTGTGCTGCCCTTTCATGAGCATGCCAAAACTGGGCTAACATGGGCATGCACCTGACTCCATACTTTCACTTTGCCCAGCATCTTCAGTGCCAATTCCTTCAGTTCAGCCCCTGATATACAACATAGGCTTTGCCATATGAACAGAATAATAGATTTCTTGGCCAGTCCAACCACAACAATCATAAGGGCGGAGAACTGGAGTGCACCATGATGCACAGGTGGTGGAGGTGGGTCTTAGTTCACAATCTTGTAAGTTGATGCTATCATCCTCATCATATCACTTTGTCCAATCCTTGACACAGATAAACACATTTCACAGACTCCCTGAGCTTGACGAGAATGATCATGATTCAGTCAACCTTCTACAATCATGTCTGAAAGGTGGATCATGCCCACCTCATGGAACCTTGTTTGAATACTTGGCACGATTCCGAGATGAATGTAAGTTGATGGTGTGTGTGCATGATGTTGTTTCTAACAAGACTAGGATCTGTGACTTATCCTCGTTATCATAAGATTATCAAGCTTCAGACTATTGACATGGCCCTATATGGACTGGTCCTGCAGTATGTGTGAGAACAATAACAAGAATTAGGTGTTATTATTCATGCTGATGTTGTACTCACAGACCATGGTGCCTGTTTCATGGGCCACATCACCTCTTTCTCTCACATATTTATGGAGACACTTTGTTATGGAGCAGCGACACAGCCTCACAGACAATAAGCCCATTATGCATATATCCATGGCCGAATACCAGTTGAGATACAGTGGATCTTTAATGTCAACATTGAATATGAACAACAGGGTCAACTTTCAAGGACAGTTGTGATTGTTCATCAGTTCATAACCAATGCTGATGTTCCTGTTACAGTCATACATACCCTATTCATTTTCCCTTTGTTTCCTTACTTGTATATTATGTCACATGACTCTGACTCATATGCTCAACGCATCTGTACAACACATGCCTTCCTTATTAGGATACGCAGTTACATTCTCACGGTTACTTGGTCTGTGCGCACATATTGGCCTATTTAAGCACAGTGTACTTGTAGTAGATTCCCTACTTTAATCTTACTGGGTTTTACCTGGAACTTCCTTCGCTTAGGTCTCCAACCTAAGTCGTCTCTAAGTCTAAGCACTCCTTAGCCTTAGTCTCTATTCTCGTAAGAACCTCTTGGACTTATCCTAGAGGCCAGACCCTTGATCGTACTCGGAACGCGTTCCTTGTACTTTCACCTTATCCTCTTCTGGATATTGTAGAACTTCCCAGCAGACCGACTGTGTCTTTTCACTGTCGCTGGTGACGCCACCCAGTCGTAACAGTTCCTGAATTTCCATGGGATATGTGGTATGTCAATCCATCAAATGGTTCATTTATAGTGAAGCTCAAAATATTGCAAGGGCTGTTGACCTTGGCATTCATGTCTGGTATGCCAATATGTTAGGTGATATAGAGGTTGTCGATGTCAGAATGGTTTCAGGTCAACTAATACTTATTCCAATCATGATTTTGAATGGCAAATACTGGATCACAGTGGCTCACAATCATGTATGTGTTTATAGGAACTTGATTTCATATTACTGATCATGTATTAGGATGGTACAGAGGTGGATATGGAGGTCCATTTGATAGAGGATGAATAAGTTATCTAATGGATGCAAGGGGAAGCAAGAGGGAGCCATGAGTCTACTCTACTGCTGCATTGGTTGTGTTGTTTGTCTGCATATCATGTTGAAGCTAAGTTGGAAAGCTATTGGTATATTTCTATGTTGAAGCTAAAGTGTCAGAGTCAGAGCTGATCATTATCGGCACATACCATTGAAGTCTGCATCTTTGTGAATATGCATAAGTTCTAGTCTTTGAAGGGTTTAGATTCAAAATTTTCCATTGGTACCCACAGATTTATGTGTGTTGTTGTCATTATCATTATCTTTGAAACCCTCTTCATCACCATCATAAGCCTCCATACCACCATACATGCCATCATAGTTGCCTGAAGATTGTGCAAGATCTCAAGTATCATCTATGGCAACCTCCATAATGCTTTCCTCAGACTCATCTTTCTGGTGAATATGAGTAGGACCATCCTGCACTGAATTATTGGTGAGCCACTCAGTGCAAACAAACCTTTGCAGAATCTTTGGTTTTTGATTTCCAGGTCAAGGGAGATCCTTTTGATGAGGTTCACCTCTAACAACAGGAACACTGAAATTCCTTCCACCTTGTTCTGCTCTTCTCTTGCTGATTAGGACATTCATTTGGACGACTTTCTCATTGACCTTTCATTACATTGAATTAGCTGATACACAATTCAGATCCATATGAGTATTTCACTTACCAGTGTATCTCGGTATGATGGAGGCCGAGATGTCCATGTGGCATCCACATTCTTGGTCTTTGCAGATTTTTTTGGTATGTTTTCATCATCTGATTCAAAATCTACTGATGGTTTTGTGGCTAGATCAGTGTCTGACTGATCTGTGGACTGGTAGTACGGTTGACAAAACCAGTCCCAGTCAGGCCCATTGGTCTCCATTTCATTACGCACATCTTCAGCTGCATGCTCATTGTTTTTCTGAGTTATGATGTTCATCAGTGAGAGTTTCCATCGTTTCAAAGGACTTGTTTACTTATACAAACTTTCTGAGCATTCTGTCGCTGCTTTCTATTTCTCGCCTCTGTCACATCAATCCCTTTCCCCCCCTTCTTTATGACATCCTTTATGTTCTCAAATACTTCCTTCAACTGTCTTGTGATGTTGGCATCATTTTTCTTCTTCAGGTGTTCTTCATGCAGTTGTGCATATACATCACATGCCTTTTGTCAGACATATTGGAGCATGTCATCCCTCCATGCAGCATTTTCTGTCCACAAAGCATCAAAGTTCAGATGGAGGACAGCAGCTCATTGAGTTGGACAATTCATTCAAAAAGTACCTTCTCAAGAGTCTCTAGGGTCACAGCCAGTTTGGAATTGGATATTCTTATTGCGTACAAGAAGGTCTGTCTAATTGCTGTCTTGAATGATCGTAAGTGCATATATTACGCTTAGACAGATGCATATACTCACATTGAAAGTGTTGTCTCAGACTGCTTTTGTCGCTTTCTCCACAGATTTTACTGACAGAGCAGCATGTTCTGACTGATGACAAGTATTTATCAGTGTCAGGAGCTCTTGCAATGTCACATGCTGTGCATTGATTGTGGTCTATAGCTCTTCAATTGAAGTCTGATGTTTTTTGAACATAGCATGCAAGGTCTCGTTCTCTTCGACAAGATATTGGACTTGGGGTTTGAGAGCTTCTGATCTGCACTTCAATGACAATCGGTCAACTTTTGCAGCAAGGTCTAGGACAGTGGAATCAAGAGTAGCCAATCTATCAGAAAACACAGTGGTGTGTACTCATTGTGCAGTTGCTGATTGCTGATTGGTCCCTGATGGAGCTGGACCATTATGGTGCTGCAAAACCTCATGTCCTGTTGAAAAACCAGTCCGAGGTATGGCAGGTATCTCTAGAGTGCAAAATATTGGCTGATTGATTGTCTTTGCAGAGCATACAGTTTGTTGACGTGTGTTACAGCCATACGTGCCCCTATTCATTTTCCCTTCCTTTTTGTGCATCACGTGATATGGAGCCTATCTCTTGGACACTTCCACTTCCATCAGACATCACATGACTGCATGACTCAACCACTACATCATATCATGTGATATCCTGAATCCCCATGACTTCGTTCTTGGACTCAGCCGCTTTAGCATACATGTACGCTAAATATGTGTCCTTATCTCTGGGCGTGCTCATTTGGCAGCAGTTGCATTGGGTGCATTGTCTGGCTTCCTTTTCTTAGTGACAGGGGCTGGTTGTGGTTTTCTGGTACTAGCTAAGGGCCTGAAGGGAGTAGTATTGGACTGCGAAGGCATATTTACACACAGCCCTGTCTTGCTCTCAGTGGATGCAGGATGTGGTTGGCTGGGATAGAAGCTACAACTGATCCATATATGTAGAATATGGCAAATATGACTGCTTTGAAAGGGACAAATAATAGCAGCACAGTTTATTCTGGGAAATGAGTGACTTTATTTGGTGTTGACGTGCTCATTGCTTGGACAAAAAGGAAGATAATTGTTGCTCATTTATATCAAGGTTATGACATGAATCTTTGCCCTTTATTTGACATTTCCACCACATACCCCCAAACCAAAACATCTGAAAAGTACCCAACTTCTCGCTTAAGTTGCTTAAGCTGTCAAAGAAGTTTGATGACTTACAACCTGCACCCTGAAGCATGCGATTGGTGGAGATGCCTTATAGGTGAAGTAAGCAGTGAAGTTGTATCTTAGCCACATCTTATCTTCTCAGATAGTTTTATCAATACTGATTGATCATTTATATTAAACATCCTACGGAAATCTAGCTTCAGTACAGTACACCACAAGACCAACAAACTAAGAAGAATCAGTGTGTGACACATGGTACCACTCCTTGTCTGAGAAATTTTCAGGTAAAAAGTATTGTAGAGCTCTAAACACATGCAGAAGTAATAGAACAATCAGCACGTCCACCAAAGACAGGAATCAGTTCAATTGCGTGAGTGACATTGACAAGAGGGAAAACCATAGCAGCCCTCACATGCGTGCCATCAGCACCAGTGACAAACCAATACTTGACATGGTGCATAAGGACTGCAGGATCATCCCAGGGATACATGACTATTTCGAAAGGCTGCACATAAATAAATGGTTGAGCAAGCGCAGGAGGTAGCACTGCACCCCTCATTGACAATGCAAAAATCCTTCGAACTTGAGCAATGATGTGATCTAGTAGAGTGATGCATGAGTATGATGTATGACAATGTGAATTAGTAAATATTCAAACTCACCACTGTTCTGTGTTCGCAATAGCACAATGCCACAGTTTCCGAGACGGTGAGTGGCAGATGGTGGATGCACTTTCACTTGCTGACTTGGCATCACAAGGAGAGGGCATAGTGACGAGCACAGTTGAAGATGAAACTTGATCCAGACCTTGAGTAAGCAGTGTCATACATGGTATGAGATTCATACCAAGCTAATATATAAGAAGGAGTGATAGGAAAGATCCAACAAGTGCATACTATAATCTCTAAGTTGTCCCATATTTTTTGCTCACACTTTGATTGTCTTTTATATTTTTTACTTTACTTTACTTTGATTTACTTCCTTCATATTCTATCCCCTTTCATTTTATTCCAGAACTTTCTATTCTCAAATTTGATGATTTATAAGACTTTCAGACTTGACTCATCATGTTTTGTCATGATTTATCATGCTTTGTAAGATCTTTGTAAGATTTGAACTTTATTTGTAATCTACTTAGTAAAAAGGATGAGTAAGCTCACCCAAAAGGCTTGGTTTGTCAGCTTTTGCATGACCAATCCCTGAGATGACTCAACAGCCTTTTGTCATGCTTTGTAAGAATTCACTGTATTTATAATGTCTTAGTAAAATAAGCTGACTCAACACACTAAATAGGAAGGTTTCTTACCAATCTATGTGTAGAATCATGCTTAGTAAGCAGGGCCTCCAAAAGGTATATAAGGAGCCCATTTTCACCTGTAATAACAGCTTCCACTTTGAACTCTTGTCTCTACTGTGTGAGAACCATAAGAATGAAAGTGCAGGCATCTAGCCTTGAAGTAAGACTAAGAAATCTATATCTACTCTGCATTATATACTACCTTACAGGGGTTGACTATATAATATCTAACAGCTCTCAGACTAAGCTTACGTACACAGATCTAAAGACTCTCTCTTTCAAAGGAAGGGGAGACACGCACTCAGAGAACATGACAAAGTTGAAATAGACTTTCATAGGTTGAAACACAATCTACTAGGGTGAAACATACCTACTATACAACACTACTTCAAATCTCAAACTCAACACTTTCACACAGATCTTCAAGAGAAAGACTGTTGAAAGATACCCACCCAAGAACTCAGCACATTATCTCCCACGAAGTAGAAAAGTCGGAGACCGTGTACTTAAGGACTGGCAAGAAGTCTTATCCCTGTACAGTTGTGTTGTTACTGTATATGTGTTCTATATAAGACCCTTAAGTAGCAAGACAGCAGTTCAGGAAACGAGACCCCACTCCGTTGACATGCTTAATAAGGAATGAAGCTGCTGAGCAAAGTCCAGAAGTTGATAGCATTGCATCAAAAGGCGGGTGTCTTATCAGTGAGATCATTAGACACAGTGACATGAAAGGCTGCGACACCATCATCTGATAGGAGGCCCTTGAGGAAGTGGTTGCGAACTGGCCGAGGGCCTTTGAAATGAGAGATATCTTCAGGGGCAATATGTGCGACCCAAGTGAATGCCAGGTCCATGTCAACGACTTCATCAAATTCATTGACAATCAGATTATTGAGGGACAAATTTTTTGAGTGGAGGAAAGCATAAAGGTCGAACTGATGTGCCATGTCTTCTCAATCTAAAAGGTGGATGATCTGCTGGGTGAAATTCATGCACTGGTGGCTGGTACACTCGAAGGGTGTTTTAAAGTGCATGATCAACATGCATTCACTAACATCGGCTGTGTATTGTAATATGGAGCCAGCATCAGGAATGGCTTGACCAAACAAGGTGAGGAGCTCAAGCTTTGGGATTTGGAAATGGTCAATAGGACCCAAGGCTCCCCTGTGAGCCTCAGCAAGGATGATGGAGCCTTTGAAGTGATGAAACTCTTGGAGCGATGCATTCATGGCAGCAATTGATGATGGGGTGAATGTGGGGGACTGTGCATGATAGATTAAATCAATCAATGCACAAACTGCACAGATAAAATCAGTGTCGACAATGCCCACAATAGTGGGGACAATGGTGCATTGGATCTCCCGATGTTCCTGGCCAGTCATCTGCACAACATGAGTGATGCCTTGACTGAAATGATGAGTTCCAACATGCTTGTGCTGGCTGCAAAAGCACATGTCAAGTTCATTGGCCCTGGCGGCCTCCTTGCACCACTTGAAGACATGATTGAAAAAAAATTTGTGGAGAGTGTGAAGGACCTCGGGTATAAGGAAAAATGCTGGGTCAGAAAAGCGCCAATTATGCCAGAAGGGAAGCTGAACACCACTCAGGAAAAGTGCCTTAGCTTCCTCTTGAAAATGCTGAACTTTCCAGGGATCCACATGTTTACAAATTTTCCAGAGCACTTGGATCATGAGATGGCTATAACAATGCGAGTACAACTTCCCATCCCCAAACTGCGACTGTACGGCCAAAGTCACAGGTGACACATTCTTGCTTACACATGCAATTAACTGTTGCTTGGGGAGGTTGGCTATATATGCAACAAGGGGGGTAAATGCATAACATAGGTTGCCAACAGGATCAACCATTTGAGTGCCCATTGCAGCTGCAGATTTGACACTCACAAAGACAATGTCCATACACCGGTGCCAAACACGAGCTTGCAGGAGTGAGGTGAAGTCTGGGTGACAGACAAATTGAGGAACAGGCATGTATGCCATGCACGACCAAGCATGTGCAGTGGCTTTCATATGGAAGTCGGATTGAATATTAGCAATGGTTAGAAATGTTGGATGCATCTTGAGTCCGCCCATTTGTCGAGTCACTGGTGTTTTGTCAGAGGCAAGAACTATTGGCATGATAGTAGTGCCCTGAGGAAGCTGGTCTTAAGAACAAGAGAATAAATCATTAGAATTAGATTTTAATAGAGAAAAAAAACAAGCCTGGATATCATGCACACACAAACTCAACATCCATTTGCTATATTCTTGTTCTCCATTGTCGTAAATCTCATATGGGTCATACTCCATGTCATTGGCAAATGCTGGGTTGCCAAAAAGGTGCCATGTCACCTCCAAGGCATCACGCCAGATGAGGTGCACAGGATGAGTAGTAATGTAACCTTCAGTTTGGATCGTTGTGCAACACCACTTCGGTTCCTTTGGCAGAGCGTCCATGAAAGTCAATAGTTGTGGGGCAGATCTGTATGTTGGTGGTTTCTGTGCTTCTGACCTCACCTAGTAAGTAATAAGAACTAATAGTTCATATTGTACATGATTATTAGACCACTGACTCATGATAACTTCAAGAAATGGGTGATTTGTCCTTGATTGAGGTTATCGCTCAGAAACTTGGCCAGCTCCCACTCGTCTCTGTCCACAAATGGATAGTACACATTATGCTCCTGGTGAGTTTCGTATTCGTGATTCTTCATGCACTGGAATGTGTTGGGATGGTCAAAACCATAGATAGAATCAGATTCCAGATGATAATGTTCATCATGATGCTGACCTGGAGCAGTGGATTGACGAAATGCAAGTGGCATAGGAATAGCAATAGCATAGCAGCATGGATCATCCATCATGTGAGTGCACAAGTCATCCACTGACACAAACGATGCTGCACAGCTGGGACAATTGTATTGACCCTTCCTAGAACATTGATGCAGCTGGATTGTGTGCTATAATAACTAGGTACTTACCCTCCCTCCTTAAAAGATGTCTCATCAGAGATAGAATTGTATGGTTCGTCTTCTTCTACACTCAAGGTAGATGACATGTCATACAGGTCAACAATAAGAATCACTATCCAAGTCGCCCTGAGCTGTCAGTTATATAACATTGCCAGCAGGTTTGCCAGCAGTTTCAGTGAGTATCTCAGCCAACAGTTTGAAATTCTCCAAGTTCTTCAAATTCTGCAAGGAGCCCACACGTGGCATGCTGCTCACTAAGTCACAATAACGGACTCCAACTTCAAGTTGAACTTCAAGTCAAGACCCGACAACCTGAGCTTGCCATTGTACTACCATGCCGGATGTCATTACCATGAATCCCTCTTCTATCACTAGCCCAACCAGCTCTACAACTTATGTTGATAGCTCTCCTAGGCAGTCTAGGTGCAAGGTTCAGTATCATATGAACCAGCCAACCTATACCTCATCATCATTGGATGAGGCAGAGGATATCAGGTGATATTTCATGTCGCCTGGTATAGAGAACACATCTTGTGTTCCTACTACCAGTTTTATATCTCATGTATGTCATTCAGTATATATTGTTTGACTATAGTAAACTGCATATTTAATAGGCATCAGAAATATTAAATAACATGAATCTTCCCCCTGAGCACCTCAAAGAAGTCATCACGGCACAGTTTGCTACTTGCAAGAAGTTCCGCAACCAGTTGGTCTTGACAATGTGGGAACTTGAGGAATCTAAGAGGTGGACAAAGGTTGTGAAGTGCACTCTCAGCGCAGTATGGCAAGACCATACCGCTGCTCAGGCAGCACTCCAAAACTGGCTTGAATCTGTGGAGAAGAAGCTTGATGAAGTGTCCCAGGCACAATCATCCAGCAAATATGGCAAACAGCAGGAAATGCTTTGTTTTGTCCGGGCAAAGTTTGAGGATTTGGAAGGACTCGCAATCACTCATGGGATGGCAGATCCGGACTTTGCCATGATTGGTGAAGATACCCAATCGATGATGAGCAATGAGGATAGTCACTCGGTGATGAGTGATAATGAAGACTCTCATGCCAGTGCTGGCAGGAGCTGATCACTGGAGCTGATCAAAGTTCAGTACATGTGAGTCAGCTTCCAGCTTCCTTTTGTGGAGAACCGTATATGATTATTCACTGGTTGTGCCTTCGTCAGGAAACACTATTTTGTAGATCAATCATTTGTAGCAGTGTTACTGTGTTTTTTGAAGTTGAATTCAATGTAGCTTCTATCATTACTTACTTATTTTGTCTCACTGATTGCCATACCTTGAGGCCTAGGTAAGTATTCTTTTATCCAGGTGAGTAAGCCACATGTCCCTTGGCATGATAATTTACATCTTGGGGCTGATCTTTATCCCTCTTTCTCACTGACCACAACAATGCCCCCAAAGGCGACTTCAAAGAAACGGCGTCCTCAATGCCAAAATGCCAAGGTGAGTCATACTGACAATTTCTCATATTTTCGCTAATACTAATTATAATTTAGACTATCAGGAAACCAGGGAGGAATAGTGGGATCAACCCATTGCTCCTATCAGAACAGAGTCAGATTGGACTCGATGTTGAACAGACCCAGCATCCAATGGATTATCTTGAGCTCTCAATGCTTGTGAATGAAGATCCCGATACCGACAATATGGAAGAGTATGAAGATGATGAGGAGTCCCACTTCCATCTGACACTACCCTATTTGCAACCCACACCACCAGCACACAACTATCGCCCCCCACCACCCACACACAACTATCAGGAGGACTTATTTGGGCCATCCAGTAGGGACCCCTGTCCTTCTTCGCACTATGCGCCCCCTCTGAGCTTCAGCCAGCCAGCACCATGCCATGCAACCCCTGAACCTTCCGATAGGAATGTGTTCTCTTCATGCTATGTGCTCTCTCTGAGTTCTGGCCCATCTGAGTACCAGTTCTGGCTCTCTGGTCATGAGGATCAGGGGTCTCTGGTTCGTAGTATGTCATCCAACCCTCCCCCCTCCTTTGACTTCAGACATTATGGCCCATCTGATGAGCCTTTAATTGAATCTCTCGTACCATCCACTATCCGACAACTGGAACAGCCCATGACAACAGTTTTTGGGGATATACAGCTGATGCAGGGGTGCCATGATAAGCATGAATGAGCTCGGCATTCACGCCGCACATGCCTCGATCATCCAGGGATCCATAAGGTTTTTGTTTATGAACCAGGTCGTCTGATGGAGGGCCATTGAGGGCAATTGATTCCAACAGGTGTTATCAAAGTAAGTTTTCATTACCAATCTTATTTAATTCACTAACACTAATATTTAGGCTATGGCTGAGACCACTGTGACAGTGCCAGTGCCATCTTCACGGGCACTGCCACCTCCGTTTACCCCTTTGTTACCCACCACGAATGTAGATGCCACTGGCCATATGCCAGAGCCTAACCCTCCCCAATTCCTAACAATGACAGACAAGAATGAGGTGATGAAGGAAGCCAAGCAGATCATGCGGGAAAGGTCTTGATGAAATGAATGAATAGAAACAAACATGGTCAATGTCCTGGATTGAGTTTTTTTTTTTTTTTTTTTTTTTATTCTTTTTTTTTTTTAATGCTTATTGTTGTTTTAAATGTGTGCTATAAATTATTGCTCTAATTGCAAATGTACCCAAGAAATTGAGAATAAATCATGCATTAATGTGTCACTAGCTTCATATAGTCTATTTTGGTTTTGCAATGATTGTTTAGGAACAAAAATGAATACTCAATTGAAGATTGTCAATTCAGAAAAAAGTAGGTCATTAAATAATGGAAATTGAAATAATAAATAGTAAATCATGATTTCTGATGCCTTTGGAGGTGAATCTTCAATGAATACATTTGGGGCTTGGTAAACCCTGATCTCTAGTGCAAAACTTTGTTGCTCATTAAGCACGCTTCAACAGCTTTATGCACTGGGTAAATCAAAGTCTGCTCAATGATGCACCATGTCAAGCATTGGTTTGTCACTGGTGCCATGGCACACATGTGAGGGCTGCTATGGTTTTCCCTCTTGTCAATGTCACTCACGCAATTGAACTGATTCCTGTCTTTGGTGGACGTGCTGATTGTTCTATTACTTCTGCGATGTGTTTAGAGCTCTATAATACTTTTTACCTGAACAATTTCTCAGACAAGGAGTGGTACCATGTGTCGCACACTGATTCTTCTTAGTTTGTTGGTCTTGTGGTGTACTGTACTGAAGCTAGATTTCCGTAGGATGTTTAATATAAATGATCAATCAGTATTGATAAAACTATCTAAGAAGATAAGATGCGGCTAAGATACAACTTCACCGCTTACCTCACCTATAAGGCATCTCCACCAATCGCATGCTTCAGGGTGCAGGTCATAAGTCATCAAACTTCTTTGACAGCTTAAGCAACTTAAGCGAGAAGTTGGGTACTTTTCAGATGTAGCTGTAAATATTGGAATCCCCGATGTGTTGATGTAAAACCGTAACAAAGTTGTTTGTCTGTGTTAGGATCTAAAGCTATCGGCCAAGTTACTACAGCTACTACTGGTTCAAAATCTGTCTCGACTTTGACTCAAACTCAAGGCACCGTGTACTAGGTGACTCATTCAAAATTCTGAATCATTCTGCACAGCATCTCCTTTCCTACATATGCAGGACACGACCCCCTGGTCCCTGTCCATTATCACCTTCTACGTTTTGCAGGCATATATCTAATATGTCATCTCACTTGCGTCCAGAGGATTCTCAGCTCATCGATGATCTCCACCGACTCTCAAAGAAGTCCCCCAAGCTTGTAAGATCAACGGTGTATAGCGTGCCGTCGGATCCCTCCATCTCTGTTCGAAGCTGGAAGATGAACGAGTTCAAGTACTATGACGTTCCATCGCCTTTTCCAACACTAGCGAGAGGTCTGTTCAGTCGTGAACTTCCATGTGGAGATGACTCTAAGGGAGAGCAAAAGTACCAAATCGTAGCTCGAGGATATGATAAGTTTTTCAACATTGGAGAGGTTCCGTGGACTGATGTGAGTTGTCTTCATGTCAAACTGCCTGACATCGCTTCATAAGGATTCGTTTGCAGTGGTCGACACTCTCCTTACATACAGGACCCACGTATACCCTATCACTCAAATCCAATGGATGTATTATATTTGTCGCCCCCATTTCTCCCTTGAAGCTAATCGTCACATCCAAACATGCACTCGGACCGATGCAAGGGGTCTCAGAAACACATTCAGAGGTCGGCCATCGGTGGCTCAAGAAGCACTTGGAAGAAAAGGGCAAAACTGAGGAACAGCTGGCATCGAGATTGTGGGAGAAGAACTGGACAGCAATCGCCGAGGTATGCAATCTATACAATGCAGGCAAAAGTTTTAAAGTCAACTTTTACTCCACAGCTTTGTGATGACAGCTTTGAGGAGCATGTGCTTCCTTATCCTGCCGAGAAGTCGGGCCTACACCTCCACGGAATAAACGAGACTTCGAGGGAATTTCATACCATGCCTACAGGAATGGTTGATGCATTCGCAGAAGAATGGGGATTTATCAAGACGCCTGCTATCACCCTGAAATCAATTCCCGAGGTGAAATCCTTCACCGACGATATTGCGAAAACCGGGAAATGGAATGGCGAAGCACTCGAAGGATTCGTAGTCCGTACGCACATCGTCGATCCAAAGCAGGGATCTACCACTCGCAATACGCGTCCTCCTTACCCAACAGGATCTTCTTTCTTTTTCAAAGTAAAGTTCGATGAACCATACATGATGTATCGCGACTGGCGGGAAGTCACCAAAATGCTGTTGTCGACAAAAGGATCACTTAACGACGTCAAACTGCCAAAGTCAAAGTCGAAGCGGAAAGAGACCCGCCTTTATATTGAATGGGTAAAGAAGGAAATAAGGCATAATCCCAGTGCATTTTCGGAGTATTCGAAAGGCAAAGGCATCATTGCTACTCGCGAGAGATTCTTGCAGTGGGTGGAAACAGGCGAAGGGGAAAAAGAGTTAGTTGTGGAGAGTAAGGCGCCGCCAACCATCAAGGAGTTTGGGAAGACGATCATTTTGCCCGTTGCCATTCCTGGGTGTGGTAAGCACTTAGGTTCTGTCTCGTGCCTTTCTTCACTGTTCCTCCTTCACAGGGAAGACCGCTGTTTCCGTTGCGCTTGCTTCTCTATTCAATTTCGGGCATACTCAGAGCGACGATATACAAGCGAAAAAATCCGCCTCCGCGTTCATCAGGAATGTTGTTAACCTCTTGGAGGACTACGATATTGTTATAGCCGACAAGTATGGATCATGCTCAATTTTATGATTGTCATCGTGCTAACCTGCTGCAGGAACAACCACCTCAGGCAACATCGTGACTCCTTGCGTGAAGCTGTTGCTAAAATGGACCCCCCTGTTCGTCTCCTCGCGTTGAATTGGTCCCTCGATCGACCTCAAGCGACAATTCATCGGATATGCGGCGATAGAGTTTTTGCGCGTGGCGATAAACACCAGACTCTTCGTGCTGATACCCTGGCCAAGGCGCATGAAGACGTCATATGGCAATTCATCCGTACTTCAGAGGAGCTTGTCGACCAAGAGGTAGACGTGAGCATAGAAATGGACATTGAAGATACCCTTGAGCAAGCTGTAGGTCGTGCAGTCGCTGCGTGCGTCAGCACCCTTAGTCTTCGACAGCCAAGTGCAGAAGAGATTGATGAGGCCGTGCGCAAGGCCTGCAACTACGTGCCTCAGACAAAGAAGCCTCAAGAAGAGAAGAAAAAGAAGAAAGATGAACCACTTATACCACGCTACTTCGGACTCCTCCCCGAAGTCAATCTCGTTGATGTCATCGGGAAACAAATGGAAAACGCATCGGACGTACCAGAAAATGGCAAAGCATTCTGGAATGCTCTCGTTGCCGGACATCGTGTGACTGTGCGCCCCCATATCACTGTAGTGCACAACAAAAGCCTCCCCGGTGCCGTTGAACTTTGGGAGCGGTGCTCACAGCTCCATATAATGGCACTTCCTCCCTCGTTCACCTTCACTCTCGGCCATTTTGTCTGGAACAAACGAGTTATGGCTATCGCCGTGGATGACTTTGAACTCGACAATTCGGATAGTCAATCTTCCGCAGGTCAGGAAGGGAGTGAGTTTGTGTCGAAATTGCCGGAGGAAGTCCGAAATTCTCTGCACGTAACGGTTGGAACAAGCGATCCTCAGGTGGTCCCTTTTGAAGCGAAGGCTCTTGTGGAGGCATGGCGCTCTGGGGAGAGATCAGGTATTGGCTCACTCGAACTTGATGGGCTGACAGCACGAGGCCGAATGAAAGGACTTTTTAATTGAAGGTGGTGTGATCTTGTTTATCTAAGTGATGGCTTCGTGACCATACATACAACGTACATCCCCTCTCATCCCGTCATTTGATTAAACCATTGAAAACTGTATCAATACTAATAGTAAATCAATAGTACAACGCAACTCAATGTAACACGATGCGTGGGTTTTAAATTTTGAACAATATTACTGGTCAGTGAATGTCATGCAAATGTGCATACCGAGGAAGTGCAGACCACGCTCAGTTCTCCCGATGGGTCTTTTTTCGGATTCCAATTTCTGTCCTTTGGGGTAATGTACCCTATGTTGGACACTACTAACTGGTCCAAAGGGCCCCTGCCCTAACTACGTCTCTGGGTTCACGAATGCCCCGGTGAGGTTGCCCCCCCCGGTCCCGATGGGTCTTATACTATCTCAATGTAACCTCATTAAATAGTCTTCCTGCTTTTCACATGTAGAAGACCCCCAAGAAACAACAACGCGCTGGCAGCCGATGTCAAAGCTCTCGGAGTCGCGTGGAAGGAGAGTGGAGCAAGACGTTGTCCGAGTCAGCGAGTATGTAAAAAACCCTTTTTAACTATTTTATCCTATAAGCACGAGTCCCGCATCAGCGAACTAATGCTAATGAGCGTGCATTCACGAGAACGCTGTCTCTCGGCTTTGAGGCAACATGGAAGACTGCGAAGTATCATCATCTCCCTCCACATGGAGATAACGCTAGGTCCCTTTGTGAAGAAATTACCTCCTCAAACGCGCTGCAGGATCTACGAAATTTTGAGAGGCTCGCCGAGATGATGCAGCGGGATAGATATTAAGTTGAACACGAGCGAAAAGCGTATGATGACTTGACTTGGAACTTGACCGCAGTCCAAGATCACATGGGAGTAATTCCAAATATCTTCATTCTACCTTCCACAAGCTTTACCTTCTACAAATCTTGTTATTTGTACAATATTCTATACAGGCCGACTTCTCAAGCATCACTGCAGTATAAATTAAAGTTTGGGAGCCTCGACAAAGTTGACACCCTGGAATATCGATACCTTTAGATGAGGTTGAATTAGTCAAGTAAAATACAGACCTTCTCGATGTTGGCAGAGAGCTCGGGAAGAGCAGCTTGGACAAGTGCGTTCTCAGCAGGGGTGATCTTACCGAGACCATGAATCTTGGCGACACCATCAACCTGGAACGTCATCAGGATCAAAGACGTTCAACACCATTGTGTTAACCTACACCAAGTTCGACCGGAGCAGAGAAATATTCTAGGTCCTTGCCAAGTTCCTTCTTGAGAGCGTCACCACCTGTTTTGTCTGAAGCAAGGTTGACAA
Organism: Suillus spraguei; assembly: GCA_016800925.1. Classification (NCBI taxonomy): domain Eukaryota; kingdom Fungi; phylum Basidiomycota; class Agaricomycetes; order Boletales; family Suillaceae; genus Suillus; species Suillus spraguei. Next base: position 14,836 of record JABCPU010000060.1, on the reverse strand, counting down.
ATGTCGGGGTGACGATTCCCTTTTCGCCTTTTATGGCACGGATAACTTTCCCGGCGAACTCAGCACCAGCGTAAGCCATGGAAAGAGTTGCTGAACCAGCACCATCCTTCGCCTTGACAACCTCGTCTCCACCAAATTGGATGCGGTTGATGAGGGTATCAACGACGGTGGCGTCGAGGGATGCTGGCAAAGGGTGGGAAGATTGAGAGAGCAGGGGAACAATCTGATGGAATGTTAGTCACTTCTGAACATGCACATTCGAAAGCACAACTAACGGTAACACCACTGTGACCACCAACCACAGGAACCGATACTGATGGTGATAATGAAGGATCATTGAGAATCTCGGAGACAAAAGTCGAAGCGCGAACGACATCCAGCGTTGTCACACCAAAAATCCTGATTATGTCCTATTAACGCAGGTCATGCTGATTGTATCACGATCTCACCTCTTTGGATCGAAGACACCATGCTTCTTAAAGACCTCTGCAACAATAGGGACTGTGGAGTTAACGGGGTTGGAAATAACAAGGACGAAAGCCTTCGGGGCCGTAGTGGCAATGCCAGTAGCGAGGTCACGCACAATACCAGCATTGATCTATGAGGGCGTAAGCGATATACGACCGAATATAGCTGAGTGAGCTAACCTTGAATAAATCATCACTGTATGGCGCCATAAAAATCAGTGATGTCACGAAATGGCCCGAATAGCAACACCGACCGAGTCATCTAAGAAATCGCATGAGCCATCATTTGATTTAAGCACTGTGCACAAGAACTCACGCCAGGCTTTCTGGGAATACCAGCAGGAATTACGACGACATTAGCACCAGTCAGTGCTTTCTTGAGACCATCATCGGGGGGCAGGAATCCTTCAACTTTGGCAGGCGTAGCAATATGAGACAGGTCCACTGCCACCCCGGGAGAGTTCACAATATCATAAAGAGCAAGCTAGAAAAGACACACTATTCACCATCTGAGCTGGATGCATGTCGATCACTTTACCTCTGTCACAGCATGGTTGGCCTTCAGGAGAAGCGATAACGGCTGGCCGATACCACCTATAGGTGATTAAGAGATCTGAAGGATCGCGCAGACAAGGAATACTAAGATACCTGCAGCACCAAGAACGACAGCTTTCATGATGTTTGAGAGTGTGGAAATGTGAACTGTGGAAGCGTTCAAGTAGAGGTCCGAAGAGATATCGAAAGAGAGGTATTTAAGATTTATTTATCGGCTCATGTATATATTTGGAAATGTTATGCGGGACCTAGCTCTCGAAAAGGATCATCTATTTGTAATGTAGATCTCGGTGTGCTTGCGGTGGTCAGTGATTTACTCGTACTTACTCACAGGCAAGCAAAGCGCTAGCAGGGAAAGATTAGATGTACATGAATATATTGCAGTTTCTCTCCTCTAAGCACTCCAGTATTGCTATATTTTCCCATCAGCTACCCTGCAATTTGAAAGAGTGAAGTTGTTCACGCATCCCGACGTGAACTTTAGAATGAGGGGGCCGTTGCTGGCTTGGTAGGCATCATGAGAATGACTCTACACCGGATTCAGATTCACAATAACCTCCTTGCTATTGGAGTTAGTCCAACACGGCGGCCAGGGAATACTCAAAATCGAGGCTTATAGGAACCGATTGACATCACATGTTGACTTGGAGAAGAAGTTGAGACAACCAGGTGAGATATAGAATTCCTGAAATGGTGAGAGGTTGCATCACGAGGGTAGTAATTGAATCATACACGGATCGTCGGTCCCTTCGGTGTTCCCGGTCGACATTTCCCTCTTACATAGCAGTAGCAGTAGCCAAAGACGTTCCCATGTAACGTGTGTAGATGAACCATCACGAATTAAGACTGACACCACACGAACATCGTCAGTCTCGAGGTCACACCTGTTCATGGCAGGGTGATGCATAACCATGGCTAGTTACAGACGTGACGGTTATGCATGGCTCTTGCTAATCCCAAGATACTTCTCTTTATGCATAATGGTGGATGCATCGCATTGATCCCTACATTCACAGGGTCACCTAGCGTGGGAAGTTCCCCCACAACACCCAAAACATCGCCCATTTTGGGAATCTCCACCTCCCCACCTCACTGCAGCTCCATCACTACACTACAATATGTTCCCTCTTGTATATAAGTAGTAGTTTGGTATATACATGTATAATATAATATAACTGACCGCTTTTTCTGTGTATTTATGTGCTTGCTCCTCCTCCAGGGGCCATTCAACATAGGTCAGGACACAGAACACTTTCGCACTTCTGCCCTTCTGATAGGGAAGTGCTCTATGATATTCAAAACATGTTCAGTAACATATATAAAGAGATTCCCATCGTTATTTGACCTTCTGAGCTGCCATACATCAATAGATATAGCATACACTCATGAAAATACAAAATATGTTCCCATGTATTTGATTCTAGGTAAATAGACTTATAAAAATAATTCCTAGCATTTATTGAATAGCAGAAACAGTGTATCAGGAGCTCAAGACCATAGGACAAGATCTTGTTGTGTGGTGCACCTCCCTTCCCCTGGTGGTATACCCCCTGTGAAAATTTTCCTGCAGGACCGGACCTCAATCATGGTATTATTTATATTTCTATGTATATTTAGAGTAGATATATCACATAGCTAGCCATTAGCACACATTCCTGCTCGAACAGGATGACAAAGATGCCAGATAAACTGGAAAACTTATAAGTAAGAGAGCGGACGGAATGAAGCGCATACAACGTATTTATGTGTCCTGGACAAGTTGCTTTTACCCGCATTCATTCAAACATCACCACGAGCAGAAGAGGGAGTGACTGGACACACGACAGCGGCGCAACCCACATCAGACACAATTAACCTGGGACAGTCGCCGGCTTGCGTTGCGATGCAATGCCTTGCCATTTCTTGTGAAAGTCAGACGTGGTGTGGACTGGTGTGGATGGTCTCAACTGAATGTATCATGCTATCACCACCGATGGTGTCTTAGATATTTTGCGTAGCAATAAGTTCGCATGAGATCTGGAGTACTGGCAACAAGGAGTGACAAGTCAGTTAGAGCAGACATTTATGAAGTAGGAACATGTAGCACCTGCCAAGTTGCCATTCGATCAAGTTGGTCGAAGTGACATTCCATGTCCATATGGTGAACTTTGAATCTAAGTTGAACTTGACACAATTTAGTTGAAATAAAAGCTTCGACTTGAACTCAGCTACACGGTGTAACGGACAATGACTTGACCATACTATCTCCCTTACAAATAAAAGGGTTACGGGCGTGTGAAATTACCTTGCTTCGCATGGGCTGACCCAATATTAGCGATGCAAATTACAATAATTATAAATAGACCAAATGATAAAGAAGGCGGACGAAAACACATGACATACTTGAGAATGAGTCCACCACCTGTTGTGCCTTTGGCACAGGAAGCAAAGGAGTGCTTCACACTCCTTTTGCTTCCTGGCAAAGGCTTCATCCTAATAATCACTACTTCTTGCACCTTAACTTATTCACAATCATAGTATATTTTCAAACAGACATGTACATTTTGAGCAGCATTTCAACAAATCTAAATCTAAAATCTACTGCACCATCTAATAGTGCACTATACATCATCACTCGGTCCTCTATATAATAGTACATCAATACATCAATCAATCCTCAATCACCAATCCTCAACCCTCAATTAGTGATGCATTGGGCCTGGCTTGGCCTGAAAGCCCCAGCTTGGACCTGGCAAAAACTCAGGCCAGGCCCTTCTGGAGGGCTTGGGCTTGGCCCAGGCCTGAGCCAGGGCTTCAGGTGTAAAAATGTGTAAATAGTTTTATTATGATACTACCCTAATGAATCAAAAACTCATTCCTCCGCATCTGATTCCTTGGACAGCAAGATATTGCTATCACCACCATTCTCCTCTCCTTCATCAAGTTCCTCCAATGCTAACTCTAGAGCTGAAGAAGGAGCAGCCTCTCAGAAGATTAGATCACATTGATACATCATATGAAGCACCTGAGTTGCCTCGACAATGTCACCCTTCAAGTGGTTATGGTGCTTCATGTAGTGCTGCCGTGGTCTGGTCCCAAACCACGGTTCTGCAATTTGCATGGACTGAACTGGAATGAGGTTCGCGGTCCGCTGTCTCTCGGATAGGTCAGACATAGGTTTGGACCTTCCCAAACCGTTCTAAACTGTGAACCGAAGCTTCCTTGCAACGTTGTTGAGGCGCACACTTAAGGTCATTTTGACTTCTGGATCCTCGAGATTTGCACCAGCTTTGAATTCTGTCTGGTTCCCCATGGTCACTTTGACTTCTGGGATCCTCAAGATTTGTATTGACTTTGAATTCTGTCTGGAGGCTCACATCCCACACCTCCTACTGTCCAATAAAGCTCAAGGTATGAATTAACCATCAAATCAAGCACAATAAACTCAATAAATTGATTGATATATAACATTGATATACTTTTTAGGATGCTTCAATGCATATGGCTTTGCAGATTGGTTGTTTGCTTTGTTCACACATAAAAGGAGCAAGCCCCACCAGCCTGTGAGTGATATTTTGACTACTCATACTGTGAGATGTCTGAATCTGACACACAGTGTGCTCTCAATGCAGACGGTACTCTTAAGGATGCCAAGGATATCATCTTTTACAACGATCCTAACGATACTGTCCCACTTAGTGCTCCATCCTCTGCCCAGCCAGCATCTACTACTACTCTTTGCAAACCAGTGCCAGTTACACTTACGGCTGGTTCTCGATGATCTGTTCATACCTCCAAGCCATCTTCTCGCCTGCAGGATACTGAGAATGTTTATTCCTTGATGAGCCAAAAACGTGCTTTATCCAGTGCTAACAAAATTCAACTGGCCGCAAGAAAGTTCTGTCATCTTTATTATCTGATGATAGCCTTGACGACAGTGAGACTGATCCTTTGGAGCCTGGCACTGACCAGACTGAAGCCGAAAATGAATCGAACCCAAGGATGACACCAAACCTGATGATGGTGCTGAACCTGAGGCTGTCCAAGCTACTTTGGCAAAGAGCGAACGTACCGCTGACATTCGCATCACCTTCACTCGCCATGAAACGCACTGGGTCTGCAACCCTTGCAAGTACATAGTTATCACTGCATGCATTGTTTTCTGCTAATGTTTGGTAAGGATGCTGGCGAACCTGAGAGCAGGCACGTCTGTCGAGGAGGTATCTCTACGCTGTGCACTCACATTAGTCGGTACGTTCATGTTCTCTCAGCTCAGTGAGATCTCTTGACTTTTACTAACATATTCTATCAGGAAAAAAAACCACTTTCAATTCTACAAGGCTCGCTGCCAAGCTGCAGGAATTGTAATGCACCCTCGCGCTATTCCAGCTGAGGAGGATCAGGCGCTGTGAGTTTTAACTAACCTTTTGTATAACATGGCACTAAATCATTGACAGTTCAAGGCAATCTACCCTTGATAGTATACTCATCACCAAAGCGCCTACATTCACCAAGGCTGGGCTCCTAGAGTACATAATGGAGTTCATTGTGACCAAAGACAAGGCGCTACAGCTGGTCGACAAACCAGCATTCTGAAACCTACTTCGCTATGTTCGCTCTGGCCTTACTGAACGTGACATCCCTCACCACACAAAGCTCACTGAGACCATCAAGGCACGCACAGAAGCCATAGTCAATGTCATATGTGAGCATCTTGCTAAAGTTGATAGCAAAGTCTCTATGACATTCAACTCCTGGACTTCAATCATCGGTGACCTGTTTTTCTCCATCACTGGTCACTATATTTGGAATCCAGATGATAAACCCCAGCAATGGGAGTTACATCATGAGCAGCTTAGTTTTGCACATATTGAAGGCAACACATCGCTCGCATGCTTATCGACTTGATTGACACATACAACCTCCGAGAAAAGGTAAAGTCTGGCCTACTATCCTGCTGCCTACAGCGAAGCTAATGGTTTATATAGCTCGGGTGGATGACCTCTGATAACGCAAGCAACAACAATACTGCAATGAAGGAAGTCACTTGTCAAATTGATACAGAGGGTGTCCAGTGGATACCCGCCACACACTGCATCAGATGCCAGGAGCATATACTAAACCTTGCAGTGAGGCACTTCGTAGATGTGGTCGCACCTACTCCTCAAGCTGCGCTTATGAAGAAGATCCATCAGGCACTCGATACAGGGAACAATGACAATCTCGACGCTTTGAATAAGGAGCTCGCAGCTATGAAAGTTAACGGTGATTGTGAGAAAGATGATGTGTTCAACACTTGTGATTCACTTGGTAAAGCCCTCGCACTCATTGAGCACATATGTACTACATTATTATTCTACGCTCTCGCTGATTGGTATCATTAGATTTGGAAATCGCCTCAAGCTCATGCCTTCTTCAAGAAGGCCTGCAAAGAAGAGAATGTCCCCGAACTTGAATTATTGCAGTGGATTAGGACTTGTTGGGCTTCCTATATAAGTGTATTGATCGCATGATACTCTTACTTCGGGTAAGCCTTTTTTTTTTAATCAGCATTCATCAGTCTGATATATATTTATAATTGAATAGGCTGTGAACCACTTCACAAACCTCGCTGATGAAAGTAAAGAAGTGCTGAATCTTCGCAACAAGTCTTATGATGATTTCAAGCTCAATCAGAACAATTGGAAACACCTCACGCTCATTCATCAAGTCCTGAAGGAACCAGTGACTGCCCAACAATCCTTCTCATCTGCGAAACACCCAACTGGTCACAAACGATCCCTACATTGGAATGCTTGCTGACTGGTGGCAAGAGATGGCAAACGACGCGCAGTACACGCCAATCGCAGACGCAATCAAGCATGGTCTCAAGAACGTCGATAAGTACTACAAGAAAATGAGTGACTCCGATGTATATTTCATTTGTCTCGGTAAGCATTAATATTATTTTCATGCACACCCTCATATAAATTACATTTACAGTCCTCACCCCAACTACAAGCTTGCCTATGTCAAAGATCAATGGGACACTTGAGACATTGTGCACGGTAGGGCTCACCTTGAGGCTGTGGTAAGTAATATTATTTCTGTCTGCTCACTATCCTTCCTGAATTTATGTTTACAGTTTGACGAGTATTATAAACGCCAGCTCGGGCACCTGCGAAGAACCCACTCTGCCAACAAGATCCTTGCATAATCAGTACAGTGATGTGTGGATGTGCAAGACCATCAAAACACGTTAAGCCACGGACCAACGTGCTCATAATCCTTGTCAAGAACTTACAATGTATCTGTCCTCACCGCTGGAGGAAGCTGACAACATTGTTGCCTGGTGGGGAGTAAGTAATCTCATTGATCTGTTCATTTGCTACTTAAATTGTTCATTAGCTTCACTTGTTGCAATTTCCTATGCTAGCACGCATTGCACAAGACTACTTGCCCATTCAAGGCAGCGCCATTCCCTCCAAACAGGTTTTTTCGAGCGGAGGGATCACTTCTACTGTGTGATGCAATGGACTCGCAGCATTCACGTTCAGCTCACTGCAGCTGTTGAAGGCAGCATACAGGAATGGCAGGCAAAGTGTATGAATGAGGCATACAGGACAGTGAAGACACATCGTCTGTATTCACAATGTCAAAAACAAGGTGAAAGTACAGAATGCAGTACATCAAGGTTCGCTCAAAGACAAGTCTAAGAGTTACAAGAATAAGACTAAGAGGCTTAGACTAAAGACGATTCAAGACGACTTAGTGAGACCTAAGCGAAATATTCCAGTAAAAAAAAAAAAAAGTATACAAGTAATACACGTGCTTAATAGGCCAATATGTGCCATGGACAAGAGAGACGTAAGTGCATATCCAAAGGAAGGCCTATGTACAGATGCGTTGAGCATATGATCAGAGTCATGTTAATATACAATGTAAAGAGAAAGAAGAATAGGCACGAAAGTAACAGAAGCAGCTGTGGATTTGTAGCTATGAGTACAAGTACTATCTAGTTTTTGTTGGCGCTGTAAAATATTGATGTTTTTTTTGGCTCCCTGTAAAAAAAAATTAGGTTCGTTCATGTTCAAACCTGAAAATAACCGACCTGACCATTCCAAACCATTTGCAAAGGTCCAGTTCGGGTTTGTCGAGTCTGGTAGAACCGGACCTAGGTCCAGTTCTTGGTTTTGCCCATCCCTCTGTGAACTGGACCGAACCGGACCATGGCAGCACTAGCTTCGTGATTGTCAGAGCTGCTGCAGAGAATGCTCGCTCACTTGAAACCGAAGTGGCCATAATAGACAAATGATCATGAGCAAGAGAAGCCCATACAAGATACTGCTGGGCATTGACCTATAGCATGAAGTGGCATCAGTTATGGTTCAGTTCACATAAAATGATGCCTTACCCCCCACCATTGGATAATATACATGTTGTTTGGAACTGAAGTGAGTGAGTTAATCAATGGCTCGAGATGGCACTTCTGCCAGTAAGTAACTGAACATCAAGCCAAAAGTGTAAGAACCACTATGGTTCTGGCTGTGAGTTTTCATAGGGTGTGGGACCTGCTAAAATAAGAGCACACTGAATAGTTAGACACATCATTAGCAATAGTTATGCAATAAGGAGATGTAAGAACCTAAGTGGCTCTTGTTGCAAGTTCGAAGGGGTGTGGTGACCACAGGTGCACTATAATGCTCTGTAGAATTAGATTAGTGTTAACAAAAGATATTTGGTAAGGATCAAGATGAGTGCGAGATGATAATAATGAATATAGTGATGTGATTTAGATAACAAGTGCGAGACTGAGACTGGGAGACTGGTATGATTGCCTGTAGAAATGAGTGTACATGAGCTATTTTATACTGTGAAACACTAAGGGTTCTTGGGTATGGAAAGGCCAAACGATTAGGTGAGGACGGCTGCAGAAGGACGTGGTGTTGAGCCTGACAGGGTAGAGTAGAGAGAAAGGAGAGTAAGTATGAACATCGAGTGAGTGGTGATATAAAGGGGTATGGTATTTGACAGAGTTAACGAGAGTTTTGCTTGTTTTTGACAGATTCCAGATGACTAAGTGATGAGAGGGCAATGGAGATGAACTAAGGGCTGATATGTGATGAATGGATGATGACAAATGACAATGGAATCGAGATGAGGCAGTGGTCATTGATGGTGGTGAAGGTAAGCATTAATTCAGCTATTTCCGGATGCAGACACTTGGTAATCACTACACATGTTACGGTTCTCCCTTCACCTTATCACATTGTCACTCTTTCACACTTCACATCATCACCATTTCACTAATCACACTTCTGACACATTCCATCACATTCCATCACATTCTATGGTATGATCCCAAGACTATTATTCCTATCGGACGATTACTTAAAGCTCTGCTTTAATACTTCTTATATAGTCAGTAGATACACGTCCTGTATTCTCTAACTTGACCTTAGCAATCCTAAGCTTGTGTCTTTGGGTTCATTGTTAAAGGCTTAGTCACCACTAAGCATAACAAAAGGTCAAGTTAACTGTTGTCTTGCTCGCTCCCAGTAGCTAGAGCACCAACAAACGACTCTGGAGACTCCTACTGACCCTTGGGCCTGGAATTGGCCAGCCTGGGGGAAGGTGACACTAGAACAACTGTACCAGACAGTCTGACTGCTATGGACTACGACGACGATAGGCCTGGGGTGCCTTAATAAACCTAGAACCATGCTATAAGGGGACAAAACCCCTTTGAACAAATGACTTATCCGAAATCCCAACATCATCCATACCCATATCATCTTTAGTAGTTAGTAGACCTAGACCAGGCCCTGCCTTACATTGCAGCTGCTGGTCTATGGAGGACAGAACACATTTAGGTGTAAACAATCCATGATTTCGGTGCTGGCCCAAGACCCTGCCTGCCGATCTCTACAATACCCTTTGTAGTTTAGAACTTCATTACGATAGAGGCTATGTTGAACCAAACCGAGTATTTAGTGCAGTTTCCTAGTTGATGACTGGTTGCTTGTAAGCTTTGGCTGGAAGAGCACTGTGTCCTTCTAGTTCTGCCACTTGGAAAGGAAAGACAGAAACCTAGTACAATACTATTTTCAGTATAGAATATGATAGAAGGAACATGAGGATGTGGTAGATCCGATTATATTGGGGACCCCTCATTAGACCATACTCTGAGGATGTGGTAGATCCGGTTATATCCGGGGACCCCTCACAGAATCAGACAAGCAAATCGGATTCCAGAATGCAACTGGCTTGATCTGAAGAACACCCCTAGTAAGGGGGTAGAATCAGAAGAAGAAGAAATTAGGATCTGGGGATTATGTCACGTCTTGACACCCTGACTTAGAAAGAACCCCTGGAAGTAAAAGTACGGCTATGGTACAATGGTATTATAGAAACTGGAAGTACTCTGAAAGGGAAAGAAACCGAATAGACCTGGGAAGCCTGAAGAAACCCATAGAACCTTGATGTAAAAGTATGAGTTGGCTGTACTAGTGCTCAGAAGTACTCTGATAGGAACTCGTCTGTAATCTGGTGATCAAAATTGCACCGATCCTTCACCGACGATATTTCAAGAAGCAGTCTACAATCTGCTTAGAACAAAATTGACAACCATCACCAACTCCAACCAGTTTGAAAACTGGTTTAACAAAATTCAGATCTCCAACTATGAATCTAGGTTTTCTCCTCTACAAGTATGAAATGTAATGCCAAAGACATAGAAGGAAACCAGAATCCGACTGATGACAAATTAGGAACCAGAGAAAACTGTTGACAAACAAAGACTCCAATCAAACTTAGATAATCAGAAAGATCTAGAGGAACACCAAATTGGTATAGAGCATTGGCAAGTACCTTGAGAAGGGAAGCGGTTCTAGGATTTTATATCCATAGGACAAACCAGACTGGTGATTAGAGAATTTAAAGTACCTTAAATGGGAAGCATCTCTAAAGATCTGATGAAGAAGAATGATGAAAGGAACCATAGGACCAGAATAAAAACTGATGACAAATTGACCTAGGACCGGAATAAAACCAATGACAAATTGATGAAACTATACCCGATTTGGAAAGAAGAAAACATGAACAAACAAAGAAAAAACACCAAGAAAAACAATGAATATCAAGATCTACATTTTTTTTTTTGATTCTACGAACTTTGTAAATGATCAAGGCAATGGCTTCGAGGGCAAAGCACAGTCTTAACAGACAGTTAGTAAGGGGGTAGAAGGATATATAACATGAGATGAGAAAGATATGAAAAGAGATGAGAAAAGAATAAAAAGAATAGACAAGAGATGAAACGAAATGAATATGAAAAGAACATGAAGATGAACAAGAGATGAGAAGAGAACGACCTTAGAATTTTTTTTTCTAACTCTTCTTCCAAACTCTATCTGTAGTTTTAGGCTTTTGGTATTTTTAATCAGGGATTAAAAGGTTTAGTAGGGGGGTAATGTTACGGTTCTCCCTTCATCTTATCACATTGTCACTCTTGCACACTTCACATCATCACCATTTCACTAATCACGCTTCTGACACATTCCATCACATTCCATCACATTCTGTGGTATGATCCTAAGACTATTATTCCTATTGGACGATTACTTAAAGCTCCGCTTTAATACTTCTTATATAGTCAGTAGATACATGTCCTGTATTCTCTAACTTGACTTTAGCAATCTCAAGCTTGTGTCTTTGGGTTCATTGTTAAAGGCTTAGTCGCCACTAAGCATAACAACACAAGGCTGAGTGGCTGTACCAGCTGTACATCTCGTGGAAGTTGCTGCTGAATTCCTACTTGGGAGAAGCCCAGGGTGTTACAGTCATACTACCCCTTCTCATTCTTATCTTGCATATCACATAATACAACATCTTTACTTTATTGACTCATATGCTCCATGTGTCTGTACTATAGTTGCCTTCCTCTTTAGGATACGCACTTATGTACATTCTCATGACTCTCTTGACCATGTGCACATATGGCTTATTTAAGCACATTGTATTATGATTGTATTTTCTACTTTAATCTTACTGGGTGTTACCTGGAATATAAGCAGAAAATCATTTTCATTACATCATTCATGACTGAAAAGAACACTAAATTATGGAAAGAGCAATTCCTTTCCCATGCTCAGTCTACCGATACTTCTGGACAGAAGGTCGGTTATGGAGACATGAAGGTGTTTATGAAAAGCTTTAATGAAGCATTCGAACCAGTAGACTCTAGGGGAACCGCATTAACAAGCTCAGAGATTTGAAGCAAGGAAATGGCAAGCTTCAAACCTATATTGTGGACTTTGAAGCCCTCACACCTAAAGCTCATATCAACAATGACGCAACAAAGATCCAATTCTTCCAGGATGGCCTTAACTTAGGCATCTTAACCAAGTTATTCGCACCAGGAGATGTTCCTGACGTATACTGAAACATTGTCTTGCACATTACACTCCTAGTCCAATTCTAACGCAATGGTCATACACCACATCTCTGATACAGAAAGATCTGAATGCATGAGAAAAGTCAGTGCTTTGGATGCAGAAAAACTGGGCATCGCTTTGGAAGCTGCCTTGAGAGAAAGAAGAAGATTATGAAGAAACAGTCTATCACCTTGTAGAGGTTTTTTAACTTGGAGAAACAAAGAATCAATGTATGTTTTCCCAATGTATTACTAAGACTTGTATGTGCTGTAGGTGAAAGAAAGGAACTTCACATTTCAATTACCCTTATCTCCTGTACTCGCTTAAAATCCGTCAACACCACTGCCATCATTTATTCCGGAGCAGCCAGAACCTTCATCTAAAGAACCATGTACAGCAAGGTTTAATATCACTAAACTTGGTCGTTGAGATCAGATTCTCCTGGGGATCCCTTGGTTATGCGCCATGAACCTGTATATACATACATTCAGGTCTGATCCATGGACATCTGGACACCCAATCCATACATCCTAGTCCACCCATCCAATCCAGCTCACATATCCAATCCACCCATCCACTCCAATCAATATCCATCCATATCTAATCCATATCCATATCCAACTCAGTCCATCCATCCGATCTGATCCACCCATCCGATCCGTGTTCATATCCGATCCATGTCCATATCGATCCCAATCCATGCTCATATCCGAAACTATTCCCGCGCACCTGCGCGTTACTCCTTTTAGGTTAATACCTGTGTCCGGCTTTCGGTTATCTCTGCACCTCTGGCTTTCAGTTATCTTAACTTCCGTCTTGATAAGATATTTCGTACAAGTCTTATTTCCGAGTTCATAGCCTTGTGTTCCGCAATGCCTCAAACATAGCCTCGGACTATCCTTACTTGCCTTCCGGCATGCTACCTACAGTATATAAACTTGTAGTACAACTCCTGCAGACCTCAGTCTGATTCATTGTTCCTACTTCTGTATATTCCTTTGATTACTCTGTATCCTGTTATCATGTCTATATAACTCCATTTCCGTTCTTGCACTTGGGCTCCGGCCCTTGTAAGCTTCCGACTCAGGCCTACGGGATCACTCCCTAGGCCAGAGCTTTGATCCTATGTCCTATAATCTTTTCGGACTTCGTCCATCTCCGTCTATCATCTGTTTCACCTCTGACTCTACCTTTGGTAGTCTTATACTGTCTGTTTCTATTCCGGACCTTGTCCGGAGTAGTCTATACTATCTCTACACCATATCCGGACCTACTCCTCTCTAGTAGCCAACACTTCCTCTAAGATCCACAGAGCTATGCTCATCCATCATCCAATCATCCAATCATCCGCTCCTCCGCTCCTCCGCTCCTCCGCTCCTCCGCTCCTCCGCTCCTCCGCTCCTCTCCTCCGCTCCTCGCTCCTCCGCTCCTCCGCTCCTCCGCTCCTCCGCTCCTCCCGCTCCTCCGCCCCTCCGCTCCTCCGCTCCTCCGCTCCTCCGCCTCCCTCCGCTCCTCCGCCTCCCTCCTCCGCTCCTCCGCTCCTCCGCTCCTCCGAGCTCCGGATCTTCGGACCCCTAGTCCTCCGGATCCATCCTATCCTATCCTCTGACATCTATGGATCATCTTTCCCTCCGGAGCTCTGCTCCTATCCTGCCCTGGACATTGGCCAGCGGTCCATCCTTCATCCATTCTACTTGGAGCTTGTTCCAGTAGTATTACCATTACTCCCTACCTTCCGGAAATAGTTCCGGCGCATTCCCCGCTTATCTGGAAGTCCATTGGAGCTCTGTCGAGCTATCCTGCCTTAGAGTTCATCCGGACCTCCATCCGGACTTCACCAGAACTCTCCCTTGGACTTCATCTGAAATTAAGGGCACATACTCGGGTAAGGGGCACAGCATATGAGCTGAGGCCAAGCCCCTTTGACTTTACAACCCTCCGTACAACCCCATGTAAGACCAGGACTTCTTACTAATCTCCGGTTTTGCATGGTCGTAACAGAACCCTTCCATTCATTGGGCTGAGGAACCCTAACCCTACATGAACTCTTAAATCTGATGAGATCAAAATTGACGTAGATGCTGATAGAAGGAGAGCCAACCTACTGCTTGCCTTCCCTTACATACAAGGAACTGTCAACAAGATGGAAGGATTCAAAACTTCCTAAGAAAATGTTTATCCCTCTGATTGAAACACCCAATGAAATCCCTATCAACAAGAAACCTCTCCATGTATGTATTCCACAACTCCCATCCCCTCTTCCCCATGTAAAACACAGAAGAATGAATTTGAACCTGAGATCCGATCACCACCTGGACTGGAGGAACAGTGATCTATAGATGAACAAAAACAAGGGAAGAGGAAAGCTGAGGAAGATCTACAAGGACGAGATAAGATTGTGCCAAAATTATCTTGATACTT